>JAPYZK010008574.1:0-11118 GCA_030522785.1 Platygaster equestris | reverse complement strand
CAAGTTTGAAAATGGAAAAATTAGAATCCTAAAAGTTTTAGACTTGTGAGATGTGTAAAAATGGAATATGGTCGTTTATAATTTTATTCCATGTTTTAAGGAGGACGAGATGAAAAAAATCGTACCCATGATGAGACAACAGAGTTTGGACGCAAGATTGGATAAACCAGAACAAATTTCGACCCCGACACCGAAAAGAACATCCACGGTGTTTGGTATAGTTTATAATAATAATTGTTTATAGTAAAATCCTGTTCTAACAGTTTTTATTATTGTCACCCTAGTGTAAATATTTATAGTTATTTCAAAACTTATAAAATGCACAAATTTTGTATACAAATTCCTTTTTTTTTTATGAAATCGCTTTTGAAAGAGTTTTTATCTTTATAAAGTTGTTTTATAGAAACTTAAAGATTTGATACATTTTTTAGAATAAAAATCAGAGGTAGAAATTATTTATTAAATCACTTGATAAAATATCACATTTTATATAACTTTTATACATGTTTTATTAAATGTACCTTATAAAATTTTAATTACTGAATAGAATATTAATATAATCAACACCATTAGATGTATAATATTTTTTGAATCTTTTTCTTTTTGCAAAAGCGACGTAATTTTCTACCCCAGAAATTATTGAATATTCAATGATGCTAATTCGTTTTTATCTTGGGTTATCTTTTTTCTTTCCATCTCCAACGTCTTTAATTAGCGATTTTCATTCGCAGGCAAAGTTTC
The DNA here is from genome assembly GCA_030522785.1 of Platygaster equestris. NCBI lineage: Eukaryota > Metazoa > Arthropoda > Insecta > Hymenoptera > Platygastridae > Platygaster > Platygaster equestris. The sequence goes on along the minus strand of JAPYZK010008574.1, from coordinate 10,377 downwards.
CAAGTTCAGACACCTCAAAGGGACTCCAGGTCACAAGTCAACTCACATCGAAAACGTTCGTAATATCAGTCGGCAAATATCTGGGGAATGCGATGGATTTCACGGTAAAGTTTGTGTTGTGGAATAAATTAGGTCAAAGTTTTCCGCAGTTAGTTTGATTTCAAAGATAGTTATTCCTACGTCGATTTATCGACTTCATGCAGCTTTTCCAAACTTTATTCTATCAATACCAGAAGCATGATTGAATAATAAAAGCTCTTAATAATTTACATTTCAAAAGACATTTTTTATTTGTCTGTCGATAGTATACAAAATTTCACGACGATGAAAAATTTCTTGTACCGAATTCTAGATACTTGGAAATATTGATTCTTATGAGAGTTTAATTTATAAGAATTTTAAACTCTTCATGTAATTTTTTTTTCAATAAGGTCGACCTTTATAAACATCTTATAAAATTGACGATTCTTAAAAGGCAAAAATATTTCAGGTTGGGAATTTTGTGTGTGTATAAAGTCAACCTTACGAAAATTGTGAATCTTATGAGATTTTTATAAGATCGACCTTATAAGAAAATAGGATATAAAAAAATTTTGGAAAATGTTATAATAATTTTATAAGAATAGAATAAGGTCGAAATTTTATATTTCATAGTATATAACATTTTATAATTAAATGTGAGAACAGGCTTAATGAAATGGTTAATTTATTATTCATTTACTGCAGTAGAAAAAAGTTGATTTACAACATTTATAATCGATTCAAATTTGAATGGGATAATTGTTTGTGTAGCGAATCCTGATCGCGTGGCAGTTCCCTTGAGTGGTCCTGGAGGAAGGATCGCAGTCCTGGAATTGAAAAAAACTGGAAGGCTTCCTGATGGAGTGATTCCTGCTTTGGTCCATGGTGTCCTAGTCATGGATTTCCAATGGGACCCATTCAATAACCAGCGTCTTTTAGTTGGTTAATATCTCTTTGAAATCAATTTGTTTACAATAATTGTTTCATTCTTCACTATGAATGAATGCTTAGATATAAAATTCACACCCAAAAATGATCCTTTTCTGAAATCGTTCAGTTTATGAATTTGGAAATCTTGAAATTTTCAAATCCGAAATTATGATCGTTCACGTATTTTCGAACGAAAAATCGAAGTTTGAAAAGGTTCAGTTTTTTAATTTCAGTGTTTTAAGATTTTAGAACGGAAATTTGAAAATAATCCACTTTCATGATTTTTGAATTATTTCAGTTCGAACAAATTTGACGTGATCGGTTTCCTAAAGTTTAAATTATCATATTTTGTTCATTTTTGAGGATGATTAATTGTTTAGTTTTCACTTTTGGGAACGAATTCTCAAAGTTTTTGAATTTTATGGTTTTAGAATTTGAAATTTTAATGCTGATAATTTTTTAAATCTTAAAATTTTTTAATTCTAAAATTTGAATATTTTATCAATTATTTAATTTATTTTCAAAAAATCTTGATGATAATGATGATAATTTGAGAATCTTATATCCTATATCCTGGACTCCAAAAAATATCTCAAAAATACTTTCGTATATTATTCTCAGGAATTTGGAATGTAAATCCCTGGGATTTACATATTCTAAATTTTTCATGGTGCTCAGAATGTGTAAATTTATTCTAATTCTAATTTGAAAAATATTTAATATAATTTTTAATGTATCAGCCAAAAAAACATAAATGATAAATATTTCATGGAAAAAATTTAAATTTCAAAATTTTATTCCATAAACTCTGAAAATGAAATTTTCTCCAACTTTTTTTTTATTGCAACTATGAAATATAAAACAATATCAGAACTTCCAAAAATTTGACAAACATGAAAAATGTTGATCTTTTCAGGAATTCTACATCATTTCGAATTCAAAGATCCTAATTTATTTTGGAACTCGGAATATTCTCAAAATTCCTAGGTCTGAAAAATTTTTTCGACCAATTCTTTTTTTAACAGCCTCCGATGATGGAACAATACGCGTGTGGAGCATCCCGCCGAACGGATTGACCGAGCCGACAAACGAACCGGATCATGTGATCGAGGCTCACGCGGACAAAATTTACCTCATCAAGTTTCACCCACTCGCGTCCAACGTTCTCGCGTCCGCGTCTTACGACATGATGATCAAAATTTGGGATCTGGAGTCTTTGAGCGCTCGAGGGATAGCAGAGGCGAAAATAACGTTGCTGGGACACACGGACCAGATATTCAGCGTGGCTTGGTCGCCTTGTGGACAGTACTTGGCGAGTGCGTGCAAGGATGGGAAGTTGAGGATTTATAAGCCGAGGAGCAACAACACTCCGATCAGAGAGGGGAAGGGACCGGTCGGGACGAGGGGCGCCAGGGTCGTTTGGGCATTGGATGGGAGATTTTTGGTGGTTATGGGATTTGATAAGTAAGGAAAATATATATCTAAACATTTCAGCAATTATCTGAATTTTCGAAAATTTTATAATTTTAGACATATTTGGACTTTATAAAATTTCACGAATTCTCAAAATCTTCAAAATGCTCCGATTTTTAGGTTTATTAGATTCTTTAAGGAATTAGAAAGTTTTAGAAATTTCAATGATTTCTGAGATCTCGAAATTCTCAAAGTTTTTGGAATTTCAAAAATTTCCAAAATTACTATCATTTTTGATATCACTGAAGTCATTGAAATTTTTGAATTTCCAATTTTTGACATATTTGCAAGTTTTCTGGAGTTACAAAAGTTTGATAATTTTTCGAGACTTTCGTAGTCTTCAAAATTATATTTACGGTTTTTTCGAATTACTTGAATATTTGAAAATAAGCAGAATTTCTAGAATTATAAAAAATTCAAAAACTCTAAAATTCAAAAACTCGAAAAACTGAGAATTTCGAAGATTCAAAAAATCGAGATTTAGAATTTTTAAATGTATAGATTCAAATAGAAAAATTTTGAGATTGGCAATTTTGGACTCTCCAAAACTATAGAATCGAAAATTTCAATTTTTGGATTTACAATTTTTTACTTGAAAACTTGTATATATACAGATAATGAAATTAAAAAATTAAAATTCTTGAATTTATGTTCTGGAGGCAAGACAGTTTAATTATTGTATCTAAAAATTAAATTTGATGTATTTCAAAAATATTTGACTGAAATTGAATCATCTTGGAAAGTTACAAATTTAGAAATTGAATAGAGAAATTAAAAATTTGAGTATGAAAATCCGAAAATTCATATACTTCAAAGTTTAATGAACTGAATTCATGACATTTTGATTAAGAACGTTCCTACGCCCCGGAATAAAAAAAAATAAATAAATAAATAAATAAAGAATTGAAATCTCATTTGTGAAAAATGTACTAAAAAGCAAATTTTAGAATTCATCGTTTTCTCATAGTTTATAAACGTTTTCGAATAATTTCAAAATTATTCGACAATTTAAAATTTTTTATAATTTGGATTAATTTCCATGCATTTTCAAGGATTATTCAAATTATTTTTTGCTTCCAGGAATGTTTGAAAAACGCATTTTATTGTTTTTTGTATTTTCTTTTTTACATAAATGTGTTTCTTGTTTTTTATTGAACACATGTATTTTTTATAACATTTTTTATGAATATTTTGTAATAAACATTTATTTCGTGTAGTAAAGAAAATTTAAATAAGTTCACAGATTTTGTATCGTATGCTAATTTAAAAAAAATTTTTTTTTAGGGTTTCAGAGCGTCAAATTCTTGTTTTCAAATCGGATAATTTGAATTCGCCAGTTACAACTGTGGGGCTTGATGTTTCGCCGGCCATTTTGATACCTCATTATGACGAAGACAGTTCAACATTGTTTTTGACTGGTCGAGTAAGTTTTTTTTTTAATTTCCTTGCAAAATGAATACTTATCATTTATTATAATATGTGTATATATATATATATATGTATTTATGGGAATACTGTTGAAAATTTTCAGGGAGACACAACAATTTACGCTTTCGAAGTGACAGAAGAACCTCCATATTGTTGTCCTTTAAGTCACCACCGATGCGCTTCCCTCAATCAAGGCTTATCTTTTCTTCCGAAAAATAAATGCGACGTCGCGAGTGTTGAATTTGCCTCCGCTTTGAGATTGACCAACAACACAATCGAGCCACTCAGCTTCACTGTGCCACGAATCAAAGTACAATTTTCAAAATCGATGAAAATCATGTTTTTGTCTGTCATATAAATTCTTATTCTAATTATATCAAACACTCGAAGTTATGTACATGTTCAAAATAATGTTGCCATACGTTTAAATTGGAGCAACTTGAGTCCAAGAAAACCTGGAATTATTAGGAAAAACTATATTTTATCATCAACGTGGAAAAAAAGGGAAAAAATGTCGGTGTTAACAAATTTTCTAGAATATCACAAAACCTCACAAATTTGAGTAATTTAAGATCAACTCCAAGCTTGAAAATTTCCAGAAATTAGTGGAAATTTAGTTATTCACATTTTAATGAATTTTGAATGTTTGAAGCTTGTTGCGTTACAAAAAAATTAAAGATAATATTTTTTTTTTCACTTTGTTTTGTTGAATACTTTCAGAAATTTTCTAAATTCTAAGCTGATCAAAGAAGTTTGAAGAATTTATACAAAGAAAAATTAATCTGAGTTTTTTGTTCCAACAGAGCGAATTGTTCCAAGACGATTTATTCCCTCCCACCAAAGTTACATGGAAAGCAACAATGTCTTCTTCTGAATGGTTTTGTGGGGGCAATAAACAAAACGCGAGAATCAGCCTCAAACCTCGAGGAATGGAAAATTGTAACTATTTCAATTCCTTAGAATGTTGCATATTTGTACAAAGTTTACATTTTCTCAAAATTCAAACTAAACACAGTGCAGTCAGAAAAATAGTATCTACGTATCCGAAACTCAAACTTAAAAATTCGCAACTCAAAATAAAAAAAATTTTTTTGTATGTTTGGACCCCCAATTTTGAATTTCTGACTGTCAAATCTCACTTTCCAATTCTTGAGCTTCAAGTTTGAGTTTCCGAACTCATATTTATAAACTTTGTATTTTTAACGTTTCGATTGTTACAAAATTTTTGATTCTCGCGTCGACTTTTTGTTGAAATCAAACTCGAAAAATTGTCAAACGTTCATGTCCACAATTTTGAGTACTCAAGTGTAAACAATATTTGCAATTAAGTTTCAAATATTAATTTTGGATAGCTCGAATTTTGTAACAATCTCGTATCTTTTGAGAAATAAGATCGAAAATTTACAAATGTTACTCGAAAATATGCACTAATTGACAATTAATATTTCAGTGACAGAAAATCAAGAGCAAGTGACCGTCACCTCAACCCCGACAGGCCGACAGCATTCAAATTTTTCTGTCTCGAACCAGTCTTTCAACAAAATGGGGTGGAACTGTGACATCAAATCTAAACAAGAAGAAGTTCGTTAATTATAAAAATTACTGAAAACATCGAAAAAATTATTGTATATAACGTGGAAAATATGCGTACTTTTTTCACTGTCGTCATTTTTCAAATGCACTTTTTCCACGTTGTAGGACAACTAGTGTAGTAATGATGATTAATTCATGTGGTTATTACACTAGTTAAGAAATGTCCTATTTTTCAGATCCAAAAAAACATGAGCAACATTCTTGGCGATGCGCTTCAGTGTTCTTTGGAGCAAGACCGCATGGAAGGTGTCGACGAACACGAATGGGTAAATTAATATCTTTCATTAATTGAGAAATTAATCAACCAAAAACTAATTTTTTTCAATTTGCAGGACGAATAAAAAATCAAAGTAAAAAAAAAACAAGTTGATAATAACTCAAGACATATAAATCGATGTACGTGATTTTGTAATCACTCGAGGTCTTCTAGGACGTGCCATTTTTAAACATTTTTCAGCTGTGGATGAAATTGTTAAGAAATCTGGAAATCGAATTCCTGAACGATTTTTTTCAATTTTCCTATGACGATGCGTTTATAAAAATGATCTACGATATTGAGTTTTTTTATCTATGAACTGTTTTGGAATTGATTAACGTTATTCGTCTATTAACTAATACGTGATGACAGTTCTAGTCTTGAAAAGATGTTTATTTTTTGTTTTATTGAAAACAATGCATACGTTTTACTCGATTTTTTTTCTAATTTTTAAATTTGTTTATAATATTAACAATAACGTAATAGGCAATGAGATTTCTCCACTTCGTAATTACTGATAATATTTATCAACTCGTGTATTTTAAGATGATAAAATTTCTTGGGGTATTCGAGAAAAAATAAGACTCGCATTTTTGTACAGTAACGTAATTTTAGTGACTTGAAATGAAGTTTTTTTTGGAAAGAACGAAATTTTTTGAAAAGTCACGATTTCAAAAGTGGACTAATTTATAAACTTCCATGACAATTGAATTTATTAAACTTTTGATACGCGTTTATATTAAATGTTTGAGGTAATAATCACGTACTAAACGTAAAACAAGTAATTTTAAGGCGGAAAATCAACGCAACGCACAATTGACCTAATTTTTTAAAAGTAAATTTTTGGACGTTGAAAATACATTCCGGTTCTTCCCGAAAGTCAAAGTTTGTAAACGAATCAAAGGCCATAAATCATTGAATTTTTAATACATTTTTACACTTTTTGAGAACTTTTGCATTAACAAAAAAATGTAGCTTTTCGACGTTATTTTTAGAAGTACAGTGTAAGTAAAATACTCGATCAATCAATTTAAATTTATTCATTAATATGAGTAGTCGTATTATGAAGTATTATAGTGAGATTTATATAGCGCTGGATGGTGGACATTCCGTTACATAATTATTTCAGAACATGTTTGTTTTTGGTGATGTAATTTTTATTTTGTATAAAATTTATTCCGATCGATGAATCATTTTTCAACAATTTTGTTTCACTTTCGCGTAATTTTAACCATTTTTAAATTCATTCTTTTTAATGCGCTGCCACGAGTTGTGATCGACGAGAATCAAGTATTAAAAAATCTTTGTATCAACAACTTTGTATCGATATTATTGAGCAAATAAACAATTAATTAAACATGATTCTTATTTACTTTGTTATTCCATATATAATCTCATTTTTTTAAATTGTACACTATTGATTGATGTTTAATTTGTTTACTTTTAGCATGAAAAATTTTTTGTATTTTTCGCTTTCTACAAAGTTCTCAAGTTTTCTAATAAAAATTTGAAATTGGGGAAAATCATCTCATTAAATTATTCTATTAATTAATTTCCTCATATCAGATCAATTATCGATAATTTTGAAAATTTCTGGGATTTTCATACACCTCGAAAAATTATCCAGAATTTAAAACACAATGAACATTCGAGAAATAAAAATTTTATTCTGACTGTAGTTTCATAAATTCCATAAAAAATCGCGTTATAAACATCATTACCAACAAATGTATTTCGTAAACAAATTATGTTTGAATTTCATAGAATTTGTTTAGAAATCTCTTGTTTAATTCATAAATTGATTCCTCCAACCCGATCTCTGGGTATCAGCCTCAGTTCGGTCCCGTGTTTCAAAAAGACGTTTCCCGCTGTCTGAGACGGGTTGATTCCGATTCCATCGTCCGTGATGATCGCGGAAGTTGACGCGTTCACTTTGAATTCTTCGGCAGCGAATTTCAGCACTGCCGTGAATGGCGTGCTGTCCGGAACGCTGAGTCTGAAAAAATGAGAAGGTCAATTTTCGCCATCTTTTCGCAGCTGGGTTTTTTCACGTCCATACAAACATTTTCCAAACGTCTTCAAAGTTTTTGAACATCGAAAATTTTCGAAACTCAGACTACCCAAAATACGAAAATTGTTCGAACTGACGTGAAAAAACCCACAGTCAAGACATGCGTACAACGATATTAAATTACATCATTCCAATTGGTCGCATCATTCGAAAATATCCACAATTCACCAAATGCAATCTCGTTCTAGTTCGCTCCAGATTTCGTCATCATTCATTGTCTTCATCAGATTTATTCTCTCTCTCACCATCTCAGCAGTTTTCTCATCTACGTTTAAAAAAATTTTGAAAATCCTCAGTATGTTATCGTAACTGACGCCACTTTCTGTTACCCACGATTTTCTCTTTCGTTTCATGTTTCGACAAAAATAGAAAGTCGCGTCTATTAAATACAATCTAAAATCGTCATCGTTTCCAGTGAGTCTCATCAAATCGTCTTGCTCGACTTGGATCAAATTCAGAACTAATTCCACGTGGGAATCGTAGTCATAATCGACCAGACTGGGCATGAAACTTCTCATGATCAGTTGTCTAGTAGCTTTGTCTTCCGTGATCCCCGCCATTTTCACGAGTTTCAAAAATTTTCCATTGTTTAGCATGTCTCCTATACATTGCGCAACAATATCTTTTTTTCCTATCCTGATTAGATTTTCCCAATTGCACAGTAAAACTTCTTCGGCTTGGGGACGAGCTCCGAGAATTGACAAACATTTGAGGATCGAATTCGCGTGGATGGAATTTTTCAAAATCTTTTTCACGCAATTGTTTAATCTACTTATGCTAAAATTTCGGAGGTACATATTGCAATATGCGACCAGCATTTCGCTTGGAATGTTTTTGTTTTTGAGGTACGACTCCAGAAATTTGTCGCAAACGTTTTCGAAATCCGAACATTTGTAGGTGGTGGTTCTTCCTTGAGTGTGGAAATGAACGTTCAAGAGTTTTTCGAAATTCTGGGTTTTTTGGGCTTCTATGATTTTTTTGGTCATTGTTTCTATTCTTTTGCAGTTTTCGAAAAACATTGTCATTCGCTCGACGGATTTCAGGTTTTGGGCGATGTTCGGGTTTTCCATAACGTCGAAGAAAAAATCGAACGCTTGTAAAATGATTTCGTGGTCCAACATTTTTTGGAACTCCTGTTAGCAGATGTTGTTTTGCACGTCTTGACTTTTTTCGAGCGTGATTTTAGGGTTTTTTCAGAAATTTTTGCAGGCACTTACACTTTGAAGGGCAGTTTTGGATCAGATGTTAGGGTTATTTTGAAGGTGACTTTCGACCTGTGGATTTAAAAAGTGTTTTAGGTAATCGAGTTTTTTCGATTAGAAAACAATTAATAAAAAGTAAGTAATGAAAGAAAGGTACAATTTTTGTACCGAAAGTACGTTAATTTGCCTTTCTGTGGAAATTTGTTCTATTTGACAATATTAAAGAAAATAATAGACAATACAAAAAAATATTTGAAAAATTAATACCGAAGAAAGTCGATTCAATTAGTCAAAGTTACAGTTTTTAGCGATTGATAGAACATTCAGTAACATGCATTCTCCCCATATGTTTGCATTCAAAAACATCCTATAAAAAAAACACTTAAATTCAAATTGTATTCAAATATACGTACGTGCCTGCCATTATAAGTACAACGAAACTAAAAAAGTGCTTTGTAGTAATTCTAAATTATATATTAAATTTTCCACAATTTCATGGAATTGGCAACTGTCAATTCCACGATTCTGACAATTTTGACTTTTTAAAACGACAAAATACGATGACGTCAGATTACGTCGATGAAACGCTAAAGGCGAATCCACAATTCACACAACACTCATGAATCAAACGAGCGGTAAATTCAAAATATATCTACTTCTAATGAAAAAAAGAATAAAACTCCAAAAATGTGCCAGAATCGGAGTATATAATAATTTTTTCAGTATAAAACACTTCATTTATCGGTAAAATAGAGCATTATAGATTTTTCATTCAAAGAGAAAGCTCTTGCTATACACACGCGTTAGAGTTTCTCAATGAATTCCGTAGTACCGCCATATTGGAATTTCGCGCACTGCGTCACAAAATTGTGATTTTGTTTACAATCGACTTGTCGATCGGATTGATCAATCATTGTCAATTTGATTGAATTTGATTTTCTTCCCGCGCCGGCACAGTAAAGACCACTGGGCACTGAGTGCCACCCGTTTTGACTTTTTCGCGTTTTAAAACACTGTTAAATTATTTCTGAGTACTTTCGTTTCGAATTAAATGTAGTGCGCGCAATTTTTTCCGAACTAAAAACTTTTTCCAATTCTCCGGCCATTCGAAATCGACGCCGTGCTCTGAATTTTCAGGTGAGAAAAAAATTATTCGGATTTGTTCATTCTATATCAGTCAATTCTTAATTTAATTCTATTATTTTGCTTTTTTGTTTCAGGGTCCAAATTTTTCAGCATTTCCTCCGCCTTCCCCTGCCCCCCGGAAAGCAGAGAACAAGCCGAAAATCAGGGTTAATGATTATAACCAATAAGTTTCGGAAAGAATTCGTCAGTGTTCGGCAAGGTAAGTTTTTGAACATAAATATTCGTAATATTTGAGTTTTATGATACGAAACAAACCT
>JAPYZK010008568.1:0-12308 GCA_030522785.1 Platygaster equestris | reverse complement strand
CACAGTTTCGTTATTTTGAGGTTAGGGTTGGGGAGTTTGACATTTCGATAGATGTCGAGTCGCTCGTCCGCCATCTTGTTTCCATTATCCGTGCGTAAATGGTCGCTTAACTGAGCGTGAGTGAGTAAATAGCTATGGGTCGTTGAGATGAGCGTGGGCGAACAGCTTATTCGCCCATTGGCGGGCGAACGAGTTCATCACTCGCATGCCATACGTCAACAATCAGGTAATCCATTATTTCGTCCACTCTCGGCAGGGTCACGAAATTACATATTTCTCGCCGGCGTTGAATGAATATTATTATTAGATTCCGGAAATTCTTACTGTAATCAAAATTACTAGGGATACTTGAAGATGCCATATTTTCTGTAATCCAAAAAAAAATAACAAAATAAGTTCTTCATCAATTTTTATCGAAATTGTTGATTGCTTTTCATCGCGTGTAAAGATCATAACACCGGTTTAAATCGTCAATTTATTGTCTACTCGTTACAGCTGCTGGAACTTGAGGCGATTGAAGAAAGCGATAAAATATAAACGATTATATTATATTATGACCAAGTCTTTTTTATAACTTGAAAATATCGAAATAAAATGATAGTATTTGATCTATCGATAGCATCAAATCAAATTAAATCATATTATAATATTTATACTACTCGAGAAATAAAAATAACTGTTCGAAAATCTGAATTGATGCTCAAGCTTGCGATCGTCGTAAAAACTCGTCTAGGTACATCATTTTCCCGTCGCTCATCGGATCAATGATTTAGCGACCTCGCATAGTCAGCGATGACGGAATTTTCGCATTCGTCGTGTAATCCCCGATCGAATTGTGACTGGAAAAACGACCCTTTCTCTCATATTTGTCACAATAACTCGTAAAATGGTGAATTCACTAAATTAAAAATTGCAATCGATAGAATTTGCATTAATTTTCATTTTCCAATTCCACGTTTATCTGGAAAAGCCCGTGAGGACTCATCAGGAAATTTGTGGGCTTGTAGGGTTTTCCTGAATTTCTTATGAAAATGTCTCGAAAATTGCTTGACTATTTAACTTCTTTCTATTTGTGCAAAAATCACATCGATTTTTACGAATTTTTAAATTAATTACATATAATATAATTATGCGTATTACAGTTTATAATGAACTTGATTTCGCGGATGGATGGGTTTCGATAACAGCGTGAAACATAATCGGAGCTTGTAATCTGATGGAAAATTGCGAAAGTTGATCCTCCGAAAGTAAAGAATCAAGAATTTTTGACTTTTGAATAATAAAATATTTTGATTTTTTGAAATTTCTAAAATTTTGAGAATCTGAAAATTTTTTAGAATTTGGAAAATTTAAAGAATTTCTAATGTTTTGAAGATTTTGGAAATTTTAATAGTTTTGAAAAATTTGAAAAGTTTCCAGAATTCTGAAAATTTTGACTATTTCCAAAAATTACACAATTTTGATCATTCTAAAATATTTGTCAATAGGTCGCAATAAGAGAGTTACGAAAATTTTATTAATTTTGAATATTTTTGACATTTTATAAAAATTATTCCTGGTCGATACGTCCGATTTTCACGTTCACGTTGTCGTACTTGGGTAAAATAATGTAAATATAAATAAACAAACAAAATGCAACGAAACATTCGTTCTTTGTTCATGAGTAATTAATTTACTCGAAGGTAAATGTGTTCACTTGATCACATGAGGTTTCTCGATCGACGAAAGGCAGCAGTTTCTTTAGGCGCTTATATCGAAATCGAAAGATAATTTTCACATGGAAAAATTTCTGAAATTATTATTGAATCTTGTCTGTTAAATTCGTAAAATTTCGAGTTACCTGACATTTATCTTAATTACGATCGAAAATTGATTCAGTCACGATTTATTAACTGAATCATATCGAATTTAAGTACATTTTTCAACCTCCACTGAAGATGTAAAAAAGATGCAATTTTTCAATTTCCAATTGTTTCAATAAATCTTCAGTGATTATATTTAAAAATTAAATTCCACGAAGTTGATGAAATTGTTACGAATGTTTGAATGGAATTCGATTTTTTCCGGGATTAAAATAAGTATTCGGTGTAATCAATTTTGCTGAATTCACGTAAATTTTTCTAGATTAAAATGACTGTGTTATAGCAAATAATTGAATTAATGCCTGACGATGTAAAGGAGTTTTTTGATTTGACGATGAAGCGCCGTTCCGAGAGCGGCGAAATGAACAGTAATGACTGTCGTCGGAGTTGGCGATTTCCCGCGTCGTAATTAGCGCTCATCTTCCATTGCAGATTATCATCTAAAATGAGTGTCATAATTAGACTTCAAAATTTGGCGTGGTCGGCCAATGCGCTGGACATTCGCCAATTTTTCCGAGGACTCAGCATACCGGAAGGAGGCGTTCACATTGTTGGTGGCGAACTTGGAGATGCTTTCATAGCATTCAGGTAATGATTACATTGATTGTCGAACGAGGAAATTCTCGCACTTCAAACCAAATTTTATTACGAATTTTTGTCAGGCTGCCTGAGTTGAAATAATTCATTCATGAATTTAGTCAGGTCGTGATTATCTGTTTAATTTTTTTTGATAATTAATAAATTCAATTGATGATGGTTTTCATGACTCCAATAAGTGGAATAATTTTTGAATGTTTTTGAAAATTTGCGAAAATTTCAGGTATTGGAGAATTTCCGTAAACTGATGAATTACATTTTTTCGGGCTGGTAATAATTTGATAGCCAAAATGAATCACTGGAACATGTTTCCGAAATAATTTGTTTCGATTGACTTACATTTTCTCGCAATTGGATAACGTTTTCGAAAATAGAAAAGATTCGTCATGTTTTTAGAGTCGAAAACTTGATTTTTAAAATAAAATTTGCCGAAAACCTTTGATTTACTCATTTTTCATGAAATAATGGGTAATTTGTCAAATTACACGCCTTATATGGCGACTGACTTTTTCCTCGGCGGATGATGACCATTTTGTAATTCAAAAATTCTATTGGAAATAAGATGATAATTGCGGATAACTTACGCACAGTGCCGAAATCGAGCACTTCGAGCTATACATACCTCCCTAGAAATTTCAGTTCTTATAAGAATCGACGAAATTCTGATCAGTTTAACCATTCTTATGAGGCGACCGTATAATAAAGTCACTTTTTGTACAGGAATTTATCGTACATTCTTGTGAGGGCATTTTTTATTTTACGAAAATTTTTGGTTCAATATCCTAACGTTTTTCAAATTTTCAACTCGAAAAGAAATGAGAAAGTTCCGAAATGTTGAAATTCTGAAATCAAGAAACCCCTGTATAAGATGTTGATTATACAACCTAAAAATTTGAAAGTAACAATCAAGGTACGTATTTCAATGACTGGTTCTGAAAATTCAAAAATGGAAAATACAAGAATCGAGTATGCGCGATTTTTTTATTTTCAACTTGAGGAATCCAAGTCAAAACATTTTACGTGATTCCTCGTTTCAAAATCACCCTCTAGCTACGTACATGTAGGGTGACCGGACGTCTGTATTTTAAATGCGCTGTCCTGGTTTTTCGTATTTTTCGGGAAATGTCCGTATTTTAGACCGGCTCACATAAGAATGAAAAGTTTATCACATAATCAACATTTCTTTGAACTGGGATTTTGAAGTATGAAAAATGTGAAAAATTTTGATGGTTTCGAGAATTTTGGAAATTTAGATAGTTGTGAAAATGTTTGTGAAAATGTTGTGAATCTTGAAAGTTTTGAGAATTTCAAGGATTTTCGAAGTTACGAGTACTTCAAATATTTTAATTATTCTATTATTTCAAAAGTTTTCAGAATTCCGAAAATGTTGAGAATTTTGAAAATTTTTAGAATCTTCACCATTTCGTAGAGTTTTGTGATGTATGACGATTCTCAGAGTGTCAAGAATGTTGGATATTTCGATTATTCTGAAATTTTTTTATTTGAGGAAAATTTCAAAATTTAAATAATTGCGAAATTTCTGAAATAGTCAATTTCATATTTGAAGTTTCGAGAATTTCAAATTTTTTGACATTGTACATGTCACAAAATTCGTATAATACGGAAAACTTGAAATTTCGAAAACATTACATACAAATTTGAAAAGTCGGAAAAATTTGAGAATTATTTTAAATTATAAGAATTATGTATATTACTCATTTGTCGGACATTTTAGACGTTTTCGCATTTCATAATATTTCAAAAATAGTAAAAATCTAATGTGAAAGTGTTGAGGGAGGGTAAAAAACACGTCCTGGTTTTTTGTCCTCGCTATCTGAACACCCTAAACACCTGACAAATGTATTCTTCCAATTTTATTCGATCGAGCGAAACAAAATCCGATGCGAAAATCTGCAGTCCCAAATCTTCACAAACAAAACAAAAAACCGAAACATGCAAGCCTCATTTTGCAACATCCCTATATCCCTCTAGCACGGACGAAGACGCGCGTCAAGCGATGATGCTGGACGGTGGAAAAATCAAGGAGATAAAAATCAAGCTGTTGCTGTCCTCGCGCACGGAAATGCAAAAGGTGATAGAAACCGCTCGGCAGCAGACGCTCTCCCTGCAGGGCTTCATACAGTCGGCCCCGGTGACGATGAGCGCGACAATTCCGCAGAACACGGTTTCTCAGACGCTGCTGGCCCCGGAGCCCGTGAAAAAGGAGGAGAAACCGGTCCAAGACAACGCCGACGTCAACAAAGTCGAGAAAAAGGATCGTCGCGAGCGATCGCGCGACCGTTCCCGTTCCCGTTCTCGCGATCGACACGATCGGCGCTCGGACCGCAGTCGACGGCGCCGCGACCGCTCGAGGTCGCGGGACCGGCGCGACCGCGATCGCCGTCGGCGCCGCGACAGATCGCGCTCCCGCGACCGCACCAAATCCCGCGAGCGGGACGCCAAACGCCAAGGCAACGACGGGAACAGGCGCAAGGATTCCGTCGACGAGAGCTCCGACGTCGTCTGCGTCGGGCAATTCGCCAAGGAGAAAATCCGGCCCAAGAAGGCCCCGGACAACGGCGTCTGGGAAGTCCCGCCTCAGACGCAGATGCAGATGCTGGCTTCCAGCATGCTGGGCAACACCCTAGCCCAGGATCCGGCTCTGAGCCAGTTGACCCTGAACGGCCTCGGCAACCTGGGCAACCTCATACAGTCCGCCGGGACCACCTTGGGAGGAACTGCCGGAATGCAAGGCGGCCCTTTAGGGAGTTTGTTGGCGCAAGGCAACAGGGACGACGCCAGGAACAGGGGGGACCATCTCAGGGGCGAGCACCCCAGCAGGAGCCAACCCTGGGACGAGCATCACAGGGAGAGAATGGACCCCATGCGCTTTTCTGGAAGAGGCAGTATTGGAGAATTTCCGAGTTTTGTAAATTTTTGGAATTTTGAAGTTGTAAAGAATTTTAATGCTTGGAAGCTCAAAATTTTTCAAAATCCCAATATTACCAGATCAATTTGTTACGTCTTGAACAGACGTAACCCGATTGCAATAATCAAATTACTGCTAACCGCGTTGTTTTGTTATGTGGATTAGAGGGAAACACGACAGTAATGTAAGGTTCGGAACTAAATTTGACAGGTATTTGAACGCGACACTTGATTTAACAATTATTTCGAAACGCGACACTTTGATTCGGACGAGACATTAACAATTTTTAGAAACGCGATACTCTGATCTGAAAAAGATGTTAACAATTATTTTGAGGCGCGACACTTTGATCCGAGACAGTTGTCAACACTTCAAGAATTAAGGAATAAAAAACCCGCACGGTTGTTCTTGCGTTCTCTTTTAGATCGTTCATCATTGTGTAAACGTAGTGTTATTGCACACAGAGTCTTGTGTAAATGAATTTCGAAAAAGCTTGTGTAAACATTACAATGATAAATTTTGAAATTGGTAGAAACATATTTCATTATTTAATCATTAGTGGGTTTCTAAACAGCCTTTGAACAACAAAAGCCTTGACACACCACCACGGGGCCTCTTTATACGTAGTACATAACACAATCGAAAAAAAGTACTCGCTGTGAATCATAAAATTCCTAAAATTACGAAAAATTATCAAGATTGTGTTCAACATCGACAGGTGCAGGAACTCGACAGTCGCCGAAACCCCCACGCTTTCCAGTCAAGCAGCGGAGGCTTCAAACCCTTCGAACCATCGGATCGCAACAATTCCGGCAGCTCTCGCTACAACCGTGACAATGACAAAAGCTCAGGAACGTGCGTGGAGCTGCGAAACATGCACTTAAGCACAACGTACGCGGACATCCGCAACGCCTTCTACGGCCTCTCCATACGCAAAGACGGCGTGAAGATGATTAACGACAACCAGGGCAACCGCGTGGGCATCGCTTATGTCAAATTCGTCCACCCCCAAGACAAAGACGAAGCGATCAATGGCGCCCGTTACATCCGTGGCCAGGAAATCCAAGTTCTGCACCTGAGCGAGTCCATTTTCGAAAATGCCACGGACTCGTTTACACCTAACATCTCACATCGGGGAAAAAATAACTTGCAGGACAAAAATGTGATACAATCGGACCAACTCGATATGGAAATGGCGTCCGATGAAGTCGCGTGTGAAGCGGTTTCGAATTCGAGTTGCATCGTTCTTAAGGATGTTCCACCGTTCGCCAAGGTCATCGACGTGGCTAAATTATTTGGCGATCAAAAAATCGATGATTTGTTCATACTGGAGGTTAAAGAGGGGAACACGATCGAGGCTTATGTGCGATTCGCCAGTGTTGTGGACATGACGAGTGTTATAAATGGCACTTTCAAAATTGGACCTAAACATGTAGCTGTTAAGAGGATCAGCTCCGAATGTTTCGAAGAAATGAAGAAGGAGAAGGATAAGATGACGAAGAAGATGGAGTCAGACTGCATAAGCATTAAAGGTCTGCCCTTCCAGACGACAGACAGGGATATCCTGGATTTCTTTTCGGACATTGGGATTGTGCCTGCCAGGTGTGTGAGATTGTAGAAATGATAGGGAAAATACCACGGAATTCGCGATATTGGGAACTCAAAAAATAAAACTTGAGAATCATAATAGTAATAATATGGAGGATTTGGTTTTGATATAGAACGAATTTATCTATGGTTCTTTGAAATTATACAACAAACTTTTGTGTGCTATAAAAGACATGGTAGAAGGACAGTATGTACAATAAATGCACATACTGTGCAATTATTATATTACGAATATACAATTATGATTCTTATTTACATTTCAAGAATTTTGGAAATTTTGGAATTACTGAAAATTTTCATAATTTTCAACATTTTGGGACTTTTCAAAGTTTCGAGAATTTTGAATATTTTGATTATTCTGAAATTACGTAAAGATCAAGAATTCCAAATATTTCGAAAATTGTGAGAACATTCCAATTTTCAAGAATTTCGAATATTTTGTTTATTCTGAACATTCGAAAAATTCTGAAATTTTTTGAATATTTTAATCGGTAAATGTTCAGTTTGGCGACTTTTCCGAAAAACATCGAAAAAAATTTGTTGAAAGTGTAGGATTTTTTGCGTAGATAACGAATCTGTCGGCGCTTCTGAGCAAAAACCAATATTTTTTTCGTTATCGACGAAAATAGTGGAAAAATTCGCGAAAACCACGAGCGCGTCATTGTGCATTGAAAATGACAAAAGGTTTTTTTTTAACTAACCTAACCTTACCAGCATATCATTGTGCTCCAAAAACCACGAAACATTTTCAATATAAATAATACAATAATAATGATATCATTATACTATTATAATATTTCAATATTTTTTAAATATATCGATATCTTAAATATGTCGAATGTCACGGATACTGACAATCTGGGACATTCAGTCAAACGTGGCCGCCATCTTGGATTTTTCGCAACTGTGTTGTTTTGGCTATTTTGCACAAGAACATCCAAATTGAGTGAAAAATGTGCTTCGGTAGACGATATATGATGAATAAACATCACAAAAGAAGACAGATTACTGGAAAAACTACGAAAAACGAGATAAAATGCTATTTTTTCACTGGTGCAAAAATAATTCTTGATCGGTGATTTTCGTGAATTTTTCCCCTATTTTTGTCGATAGCGAAAAAAATATTGGTTTTTGCTCAGAAGCGCCGGCGGATTCGTTATCTACCCAAAAAATCCGATATTTCTACACTTTCAAAAAAATTTTTTTCGACGTTTTTCGGAAAAGTCGCTAAACTGAACATTCAATTTTTAATCTTTCCGAAGTTTCGAATATTTTAAGAATTTTGAATATTTTCAGAATCTTAAAATTTTCGACATTGTTCAAAATTCGATTATTTTGAAAAATTTTAGAATTTTTTCAATTTTCAGAATAAGAATTTTTGAAGTTGTAAGAATTTCTAACATTTCAAAAATTATGACAATTTTGATACTTTCGAACAATTCAGAAATTTCAAAAATTGTTCGTAATTCTGAAAATTCTGACAATTTCCAAACATAGCAAACTTGGTAAACAAAGTGTTCTACTTGAAAAATCACAATAACTAATCTAATTCTGAATTCCAACCAAAAATAAATAAAAAACCAATAACTATTTACCTTTTCAGAATACACATAATGCTCAACCAAATGGGAAAACCCAGCGGGGAATGTTTCTGCGAATTCGAAAGCGTAGAAGAAGCCAAACGCGCCATCGGTAAAAATGGATTACCATTCGGCAAAAACGTGCCTACGATAGAGGTGATTCATCGCGAGACAATGCTGGAAAATCTTGGCCTGAACGACTCCCTGACACACACCACGAACATGAACCAGAACAAAAATGTGATACCGAACACAAACGCAAATGTGGTCGCGAGCAAAAACCCGAGCGTGACCCCGAATACGAACCCAAATTCGAGCCCAAACACGAAAACGAATGTGATTTCAAACACAAACTCAAGCAGGGAAAGCAACAGCCCACAGCAACAGCAGCAACCACAGCAACAACAACATCACGGGCCAATGCCCTCTCACTTCCCATCATTGATGGAGCAGAGGGGTCGGTTCCCAGGACCGATGCACCACCCCCCTCGTTTCGGGGGCGGCTTCGGGCCCCGGGGGCATCCAGGATTCATGCCTCGTCATCCCCCCATGCACTATCCCCCCATGGACTTCGTCGAAGGTTTCGGGAAACCAGGTTGCGTGCTGAGCTTGGAAAACGTGCCTTTCAAGGCTGACATCGACGAGATAATCAGCTTTTTCCCAGACTTCAATCTGAAACGCGAGAACGTTATCAGGAGGTACAACGAAATTGGCAAGCCGACCGGTGACGCGCGCGTCTTTTTCAACACCCCCGCCGAGGCCCAACGAGCCCTTCGAGAACTTCATCACTGCAAAATGCGCGATCGAACGATTTACATCTCTATCTTGTAAAACCGCGATACGCGTGGCTTTTTTTCATAGTCATTAGTACTCTATCACGAACCATGTGGAGGCGTTTATACTTTTGAGTTTTAATATTTCACGACAGAGTGCGAGTGCGTCTGGCTCTTTTCATTTTTGAATGAACACTGAGTCTTTTGTATACATATGTAAATACTGCGACTGACATACGTGTATAACAGTCTGAAACATCGACAGATTTCGCTGTACAATGTGGGGAGAAATACCAGCTTAGCTGATTGATAATTTCTCGTATGTTGGAAATTTAACATGAAGAGAGTCGATTTCCAGTGGAATAGAGCATTTCTTTGAAATAAATTTGTATATTTTAAAGGTACTTCAATAAAGTTACAGTTAATCATTTGATTTGGAGGATTTCATTTTATGAGCTGGATGTTGGAACCTCTTGCGAACCAGTATAACGAGCAGGGAAGAAGTGGGAATTCTTCATTTGTGCGAAAAAAAATAGTTATGAAAGAAAATTTGAATTCCTGTCATTTTGGTTAGTTACTGAGCGTTATAAAAATAATGATAGATGAAACTTTTATTGTCAGTAAATAATCGCCAAAATATGATTCTTGCCTGTAAAGTCATATTTTGGGAATGAAATGTTAATTTTGGAGATACAATCTTGCGTATTGTGCTTAGTCAACATTTTGATGATGGAATATGCATATTTTATGAAGAAAAGTATGTATCAGAACCCTCGCCCTTAGAGAACGACTACCTATATTTAACCTATACAAAACCTATAAACGACCTATATGACATCATAGCACCTATAAACGCCATATAATTGAGATATATTTGGCACATATATGACGTATTTATGACCTATAAACAACATATATATGCCATAAATGTTACTCCTAAATCCTTTACAAGTAAGCCACATATATCTCACTTCCATTTGGCCTATATTGCGTTTATATAATATAACCTATGGAAACCAATGCACGCACGTATAGGTGGAATCGTTGCATATAGGTCGTTTGGGGTCTTATATATCTCGTTTATAGGTCATAAATAGGTCGTATATATAGGTCATATATACGTGTTTTATATGGCGATTTTAAGTCACCTATATAAGTTACATATAGATCGTTTATAGAGCTTATATATGTCGAATATAGGTCGTCGTTCTCTACGGGTCATGAAGTTCGCCCCCCCCCCCCCAATCTAATTTTGAAAATCGATGTATTTTATTATTATTATTCTTATTTATTAAGAATCAACGGGCGTAGCCCAATACAAAAGTGTATAGTACATTGTATAAGCAATATAAACAAATTGTGACATCTATTTTGAATTGGAATCGTTTGTTATTAGCTTGTTGTCACCGTTCATCATTACCGCAGTACCGAAAGACTTTGCATTACCCATCCATGATCAAAAAAATGTGAGACTGAAAAGTTAAATGTGACATATATATCCAATTAAATGCTTAAGATAAAATTTTAACTCATCAATGATAAATCGCATTTTTATCAACTAAAAATGGCTTCAACTGCGATTTTCACGTTATTTCAAACTCCTTTTTCGCGTCGCACATAAGAAAAATTGGGAATTGAAGGTAATAATCTTCTGAAATCTGCTGAATAAATCTCTGTTCCGGAACTGCAACTTGATTTACAACTCGAGCACTTTTTCTCTGGATGGAACGCCAAACCCTTCATTACATCGAAACCACTTTCGCATCTCGAACAACATGGCATAACAAAGCATCGATGCCATCGAAACTTATTAACTCGTTTACAAAAATGTTTTTCAATGAAGGTCTTGAATGAATCATCTAATAATTTTACCTAGTTCATATCATATTTATTCCGTAATTTATGTGCATGAAATTGACAAATACATCGAGTATTTTTTGTATTGAATTCAGTATACGTAAATTTACAGTGCAATCGTATTATTTAACGACCGCTAAATGGGCTATTTTTTCCACGATTCGTGTGAAAGACTTTCGAGATTCGCTATATTCTGTACCTGCGAAGAAAAATTTGCATACCAGGAGGTAATTGCGCCAGGAGAGAGGCACGCGCCTCAAAAAACGATACGATTACGTTAATAATACACCGCATGTGCAGAGTGCACTTACTTGAGCAATGATCGAATCTCCCCGCCCCCAAATAGACCCTTGCACATTTTCATCAACTCAGCGATGAGCTCATCTTGCATTTCGTCTATTCTCCCAGTTTTCCGTCCTTGAATTGAAAATAAACGCCTTTATCCATCAATAAAAACAGTTTTAAGATATTTATCTTCATTGAAGATATTTCTTCAATGAAGATGAGATTAGTTAGCAATGTTTTTCAATGAAGAGGAAATTATAGTCTTCAAAGTTTTTTAATCGCCCGTTTGCTGTCTTTGATTCAAGTCTAAAAATGACACTCATTTTAATTTAGGCGTGTGTATACCAAACTGGCGACGCTAAATGCACAAACTTGAAAATTTTTTCTACGTTTCGGGCATTCTCTTCGAGCAGAACAACAAGAGAAAACCAAAAATCGGTTGAATTCGAAAAAAGTTGTGATTTTTTATATGATAACACGTTTTTCCGAAAAAATTGCGATTTTTTCAAACTTCATACGGCACGGCATGGGGGTAAAAAAATTTTAGTCAACGCCCGCGAGAAATATGTAATTTCGTGGCTCTGCTGAGAGTGGACGAAAAAATGGATTACCTAATTGTTGACGTATGGCATGCGAATGATGAACTCGTTCGCCCACGCTCATCTTAACAGCTTATAGCTATTTACTCACTCATGCTCAGTTTCGCGACCGTTTACGTACGGATAATGGAAACAAGATGGCGGACGAGCGACTCGACATGTATCGAAACGTCAAACTCCCCAACCCTAACCTCAAAATTACAAAACTGTGTATTGCT
>JAPYZK010008555.1:0-10317 GCA_030522785.1 Platygaster equestris | reverse complement strand
AGTTTTTTTGAATCAATTAATTAAAGTATCTTCATTTTTTAACATTTTTAACGTTTTATTATTATTTCTCGAAATACGATTTTGAATTTCTTAGGGGTCGACTTCCTGAAATTTTGACACTTCAAACATCTGAAGTCTAAATTTGAACTTTTTTTGGACTTAAATTTAAAATCTTTCAGATGTTAGAATTAAAATTTTAAGATATCACGATCATGAAATTCCAAGATTGTACATCACCGAGTTCAAATTTTTCGATCGAAAAACTTCTCAACACTCAGATGTTAATTCTTTAAATTTCCGAATATGATCGAGCAAATTTCCTGGTTGCAATATCCTGAAATTTTCGATTCCCATCTCGAAATTACACATTTTTATTTCGGAATTCTCGAAATATTCCAATTTTTTTTAATTTTGATTTAAATATCTAAGTTATCGAATTTGCATTTCTCTTTCTTTAAAATTTTTGAATATCGATCTAAAATTTATAGAATTTCTCCGAGTTATCTCTTTAATTTCATACTTTCGAAACTTCTATTCTCCAAATTTCATCTACAAATATGTACTATATCATCCCAAACTTGCGAATCCACGAATCAAATCCAAACACAATTTCAACAAAATCACTGCAAATATCATAGGACAACTTTTTTTGAGGGTCAAAAAGTATCTTGTCCCCCCTCCCAAATTTTCAAATCCCCCCAAAGTACCCAAAACTTCCCCAGAACCACAAGAAAAATCAACCCGAGTCATCCCAAGGCTCTCGAAAATTCAGCGGAAAGTCTTGAGGCAAGATTATCGAGCTGAAACGTCATTGACGTTCACATACGTTACAACCCCTAACAAGCTCAACGTGAGCGGAAAGCTCACATGTCCGAAAAAAAACGGCTATCAAATTTACCGGAAAAAGCACCTTTTTTCCAACGCTCTCCCCGGGAAATGCGGAAAAATTCGGCCAACGTACTTATTCTGCAGTGGAGGTACTCACTGTTATTGCTCCGAGCATCGGGGTAGTTTTCAGAGCGATCGGAGCTCAGCTACGGACGATCAAGCTCGCGTGGGACGATGTCGTAAAAAACACACCAAAAACCGGGGGAGGAAAACTCGCGGCGATATTTTCAAAAGAGCTCCATCGCGGGAAAAACCCGGGGCAAAAGAACGCGACGTCGAAAAAAGTCGAGAAAATCTATCGTTGACACGGGCTCTCACTGGTTCGAGGAGGAGGCGAAGTGCGCCTGACCGGATAGAAGTGAACATGGCCGACGTGATCGATAAAAGCACGTTACGCTTTTCCACCGCCGCACCCTCGTTTCCGCGGGCACGGGATCAACGCTGAAAATCGAAACCATGCAAAAAAATCGTTGCGAAAATATAGGATCGGTTAGAAAGTATGCGGAAAGTTTTAACGAAATCGTTCGATTTATTAAGGGATCGAGATCGTTTTTGGAGTTATCGTGGAAAAATTTTTAATTTCAGACAAGGAGGAACAGCTTTTCATACAAAATTCTGCAATTTTGCTAGGTGTTAGTCTTTCGAAATATTTTATATGTACTAAAATATGGTTTTATGAATTTGAGAACTAAATTCATCCATAAATACATGAATTTATCTATTTATGCGAATTTATTAATAATAATGAATAAATTTGAGAATATTTCATTCAGAACTCTGAATTTTTATTTCGTTCGATTTTCTTTGAGTTAGTGAATTTGTGAATTTATAAATTTTGGTGTTCAAATTTTCAGTATCAGATTTTCGATTTGTTGTACTTTTACTCTGCGAATTTTGAGGATGTGACATTTCGAAATCTGAGATCATATCTATTTTGCACACTTAAAATAAAAATTTTTCCGATGTTCTACACTGCACAGTATTTTGAAAATAACATTTGAAGTTCAATTTATTCAAAATATTATTGAATTTTCAAATTTTGAAAACTCTATCAGTTAATATCAAAATTTTCTGACGAACACAAATGAAAATTCTTTCCCGGATCATAAATTCTCCACTCCAATTCCAAACCTTCTCTTTTTACATCAGTATTTCCTGTTCTTGAAATAAAATATCGTAAAATCCACCCTCGTGAAATATATATCAGCAAATTGGTATTTGAAGACGTCATTACTAAGAAAATATTCCATTCTGGTCTGGATATTAAAAGAATGCCACAATTGCACAGTTTACTCCGGATCTATGGAGGTAGTTTTGGAATTAAATACCCCATAAATATCTCATAAAATCTCACGATTATAAGAATACGTTATCACTGATCTTGCTATACATGAGATCGATTTTTTATTGCCGTTTATGACCGTTTTTGAGAGATTGCGATAATTTCGGAGTTTTCGAACTATTTTTGGAAAGTGAATATCACTTTTGTGAATTTGCATGCATTTGGGAAAATTATTATCGATTTTTTTAGTGATAAGGAATTTTCGAAAGATTGTTTATTCATTTTTTTTTAGAATTCGTTTTTTCCGAAAATTTCTAAAATTTTCTGTATTGTCTCTTAAAGTCTCTATAGTATTCAAAAACTTATCGTTTCTGTACTATTTCCACGGAATTTTGATAATAATCAATCATTTTCCCCAGAGTGGAAAATTTTCAGACTTCAAGTTGAATTTTCATGAAATTTTGTAAATTTTTCTTCTAATAACTCCTCAAAAATTTGTTATCTGATTGGCTCAAAAATTTCGTTTACAATTTTTGTGTTTTCACTTCTTAAGATACGAAATTTTTGGACTAGACACAAATGAGAAATTTTTAGACATTTTTTACGAGATTGAGTTTCTTTGAGTGCACTACTTATTGCGATAGGAATATCGACCAAATACTTAAACTGCTCCGGGCCAGTAAACTGCGAGCAAACGTAAAGTGACGAAACATTAAGAACTGTAATTCTGAAATAAGTAAATTAAAACAATCTTTGTCATGAAAAATAAGAAACAGACTTTCGTAAACATTTGTTCAATGTAAAAATGGATACTGCAAACATTGGTAATAAGGAGAAAAAACGGAATATTGAGGAAAATCGGACAACTATTTCAAGTACCGAGCAGAGTGATGATGAGTTTTTTGGTAGAGTACTTGAAAAGCCAATTTTAGGACGTTTTTTCGAAACGAAAAACTCCAATGAAGCTTTCAGTGTGTCTCCGCCGATTTTGGATACTTCGTTGCCGTACGTGAGTCGAATTTTATTTCGAAACTTTTCTCGTAAAGTACTTTATTCTGTAAGTTGGAAAATCCCAATGCAAGAGATAAAATTTCGAAAAATTTCACTTATGAAAGAGAACAGGTTTTAAAAACTAGCATAGTTTTTGCGAAATATTTCGAAACATGACTTTCCTATCCATGTAATTCGAGAAATCAAAATTTTTAAAATCCTCAACTTTGAGCCCGGAAGAAATGCGAAGTTTAATTTGAAAATTTCAGAATGTCAGAAGGTCAAAATTGGGAATTCAAACAGATTACAGTTCGAATTCGAAAATTTCAAAACTCGAAAATTTTTGAGAAATGTGACAAAGAATTTAAGAATCTGTTACGTGATCTAATCAAGAATCAAAGAAATTTGAACTTATATCTCTCCTTTTATGCATTCTCGATTCGTGTGAATTTAAAAAATAATCCGAAAAAACCATTTTTGACTATTTTTTACGGAAAATTTACCATATTTAGAAAGAATATCGATTTCTTTTCAGATACCAGTATACACGCATTTGATAACGTTTGATTTGGAGCCTGTAAAGAGACCTCAGACTCCTGAAATATTGAAAAACCTTCCGT
This sequence comes from Platygaster equestris, assembly GCA_030522785.1. Classification (NCBI taxonomy): domain Eukaryota; kingdom Metazoa; phylum Arthropoda; class Insecta; order Hymenoptera; family Platygastridae; genus Platygaster; species Platygaster equestris. Next base: position 6,537 of record JAPYZK010008555.1, on the reverse strand, counting down.
AAAACTAATAAATGAAACGTAATAACGTAGGACGCAATTTTTTTCTTATTAGGTTTTAATAAGATCAACCTTAAAAGAATTGTAACAAACGATCAACCTGATAAGGAAACGGAGTCTTATAAGAAATATGAAGTTTTAACCTTTTGGAAATTCTTAATTATTATATATAAGAATCAAAATCATTCCGGGGTAGTCGTAAAAAATGTAAGCATGGATATTATTTTTTTAAACGCACTTAATGCTACAAAATTGTTAGTTCATTCTATTAAATCCTTACGAAGCTCCTTTCATGAAAATGAAAATGTTTTCGTAACATATTTCGCGCAATTTACATTCTCCTCGAAAATTTCACGTGGAATGGCCCATATATTCGAATTCTCTATTCAGCGTCGTGCGCGCCATCTGCACGACTCATTTTGTCAAATTTGACGTAGAATGACTTGGAATGACTCCAATGTCTCCAACAGTCTCCAATTTGCTCCAATTTTTGACAATTACAGATATTTGTTTACCATTTCCTATATTTCACGATTCCACACGTTTCCTCGGGGTTTCCTGGGGTCTCCTTTGTTTCCCAAAGTTGAATAGTAAAATGACGATACGTTCGTGAGTGGTGACCAAAAACAAGGCAGAAATCTCTGCCTTACAAATCATCCCGTTCTCATGCAACTAATGAACACTGAAAATGGATCTTCATCTGCAGTTATTGGCAAGTCTCGTAATTGTCGGTTTTTGCGAGACGAATTTACTGATAAACGTAAAAAATCAGGTGAATTCGATAGTTTTTCACACTTTTTTTTAGTATTTATAGATTATAGATATTTTTTTTACGTTCGCGTTTTCAAAATTTCGAGAGTTGAAAATTTGAAAAGCGGTTAAGGTATAATATATACGTGTTTATTTTGTGAAAAATGCGAAAAAAACCAGTATTTTTGCCAGAGTTTCAATGTCTTTTTTTTTGTTTTGTTTTTTAGGGTGGAGACATTCTCTTGGAAACCATAATCTCGAATGTTACAGAGGATGTGATAACGTTGGAATTTCAGCGTTCGGATGGCACTCTCGTGACGCAGCTTATCGACTTCAGAAATGTAAAAATTATATTTTCCGCAAACAATTTCGAAAATTAGAAAAACTGTATTTCAGAAACAAGAATTTAAAATGCAAAATGTTGGGAAGAATTTGTAGTTTGTTGATGCTTCGAAAAACTTCAAATTTTCATTGAATTTATTATTAATTATGAATTAATTATTACTATTTTCACTAGAGATGAGAAAATTGAATTCATCACAAAACATTGCAAGTATAAACAAAATTGTAATCAGCAAAAAAAAAAATTATAATTCAAAATCTTTGAAAGAATTGATAATTTTTTGACGCTTCGAAAAACTGTAAATTTTAATTTAATTTACTGCAAAAAATTGCAGAATCGGAATTTTTCTAAAATGTTCATAAAAATAGTTGTAAAATTTTACAGCAAATATAAAAAACGTTAAAAAATCATAGAACTAATGGAATGTTTTTTTAAAGGAAGTCCAGGTTATAAAAGCACTGGTTTTGGGGGAAGAAGAACGTGGCCAAAATCAGTTCCAAACAATGTGCTTTGTGAATCACTTTTACAAAATGGATTTTATATCGTCGGACGCGATGGCCAAGTTAAGACAAAAAAATCCCGGCACCATACGCGTTGCCGAAGAAGACAAAGGCCATACAAATTGCACGATGAATCTTTTTTTGGACGTCTCACAGTCATCTCTCATTTCGAAACACGTGGCTTCGATATGCAGCGATGCACTGGAATCCACATACACCAGACATGAAGACATGAAACAATGGGTTCAACGACCTGGTAATCGTGTTTGTGCAAACTCCCAGGAAAAACTTTTTTATTTTCATCAAATGTCTGAATTTATTTTCTTAATTGGATGCAGTTTGGATAATTATTAAGAAATGTATAGTGGTTCGGAAAAATTCATAGTCACTGTAGACTTCAATTTTTTGGAGTTTTTATTGAATTTCTTGAGTAGCAAAATTTTCAAGTGTCAAATGTTTGCTTTTTAATCACAGTTATAATCAAATTTCTCAAAAATTTCTATGAATAGGCAAAAATTCTTCACAAATTGTTCTAAATGTTTGTATTATTTTTTACTTCAATTTTTTAAGTTCTTATTCAATTTTTCTGTTTGCGGAATTTCAATTGATTTGAATTTTATTTCAATTTTGAATTCGTTCAATTCTTTGAATTCAATATCTACGTTAACAAAATTAAAAGTCTCGAATTTCAGCTTTCTGATCACAATTTAAACTGAAATTGTCAAAAATTCTTAAAAATAATAAGAAAAAATGTTCAAGATCTGTTCTAAATTATTAAATTATTTTCACAGTTTTGATCCAATTTTTCAAACAGCAAAATTTACAGTATTCCGATTTTCAGTCATTTTACAACTAGAATAAACATTTTCTAAACTGGCTAAAAATAATAAAAAATACTCAGAAATTGTTTATCATTTTCAAATCATTTTTTAATTTGATTTTTGAAGTTTCGATCATACTTTCAAATCAGCAAAATTTCAAGTATTTCGAATTTTACCTTTTTAATCACAATTAAAATTAAAATCACCAAAAATCCTTAGAAATGGGAAAAAATGCTTGAAAACCGTTGACCAAATTTTCAATATTATCAAAAATTTCCAAACTACAAAAAAAAAATTATAATCTAATTTGTTCTGTTTTTTCTAACCAACAGGTTCCTCGGAAATAGCGTTGATGGCGATCGTGCGAAACTTTACAACAATTTTGCCAAACCTTTTGAACGCCAACGAAACAAGGCCGCCGACGGTGACGAAATGCGCCGACACATCGATTTCGTGGGCCCCCTGCTTATGCTCTCTGGAACTTTGCATAGGCTGGTACCCTTGCGGTTTAAAATTTTGCAAAGGCAAAAGCGATAACAAAAAAATTGCCGGCACTTATCGATGCGGAATTAAAACCTGCAAAAAATGTTTCATTTTTTCGTATTATTCTCGCATGAAGCAAAATTGTCTTTGGGATGAATGACATTAGGAAAATCAAATTCTGATAAAAAAAATCAAATACAAATTTTTTTTTTTTTTTTTTTTTTTCCCGTAGGAAATATGGTGGGTTTTTTTTTTTTTTTTTTTTTAATTATGTTTTAGAGATTTTATTTACTACAACATATTGTATATTTTATTAATTAGAAAAATTGTATATTGATATTTTTGTACAATAATATCATATTTTTTTATTGTTTTTGCACATTCCAACAAAATGTTTGGATATAATTGTGAAAGGAGCGAAAGTCTGAAAAATACTCGAAAATCTACTCTCTTATTAGTTTAATTTTGAGAAAATGTGTGAATTTGGAGCTTCTGAAAATCAAATTTTTAGTTATAACTGCACGAAAAGTTCCTAAGGAAATTAAAAATTTGGAGAATCAAATTTACCTTGTAACTTGCACGTGCAAAAAATAAGAGGAAAAATTTATATAATATAATTCTTCAGCCCCCTGGTACTCTTGGAGGGAAAATTGTGAAAAGTCTGAATTTTGCAGATTTCTAAAACGAAAATTTGAAAAACCAAGTTCACAGTAATATCAGGGGTCTGAGATAATTGATCAAAAATAGATTAGAAATTTTATATTGATTATTTATTAGACAAGCTCATAAAATTGTACGTAGATTTTTTGTAATTGTGAGCAACGTAAACACCATGATGTCAACGCTAACTTTCTGTAAAAGTGTAGAACGAAGACTGCAAAATCTGTCCATAACAATTTTATATGCAATTATTATTGCGAGCACTTAATCGTATATAAAATCCTTAATCGAGGTAACAGAACAAAAATTCGGGGTGGTCACAATATTCCAAAAATCAGATATTACAGGAAGAAATGTACTCAAAATTAGAATAAATTGCATGAAGTAATGTTACATTAATAAGTCTCGAGTAAACAAAAATCGTCAATGCTCGCGTGAAAATTAGTCTGAAAAATCGTTTTTTACTACGATATTTCAAGCAATGCTTAGCGTAGGATTAAATGTAAATTTTTACATATATAACCATAATGGTTGAAGCTCAAAATACATTGCTTTTTATATTTCACTTTTTACACAAATAAATCAACAAGTCATTATGTGATTTAATCAAAGGACATTATTTTTGAATTCATTATTTTAATTATAATCAAAATGTTTCATAAATTTTTAGATAGTTAATTAGATTTGTATTTTATAGCAATCACTATTCGAATGTTTTTGCGTTGAAAAAATGTTTCAGTGAAAAATACGATCTGCGGTTATAATTATTAGATCAAAAATTGTGATATTGATTATTATGAATTTGAATCTTTTGTAGAATTTGTAAATTATCCGTAGAAAAATACGTAAACAATCGAAATTGATGCAGTTTTGTTTCTAGTCATATAAAAACAGTCAACGCGTGATTTTTGTCGCTGTATTGATTTTTTGAATATTATTGTACTATTCATAAAATATTTTTCCACAACATTCTATTTCAATTCACACGCATATTTCTCATAAATACACTTGATCAAATTTAAAAATATCCTGAAATTGATTCATTCGTATTGTAGTTTCAGTTTCTTAGGGGCGTTTAGTGTAGTAGTTACGCGCTGGATTCGAATTTACACCCAATTGTATTCCTCGGCTTCGCCTCGGGCTAATCGATGTATTATTTCAGGAGAAATAAATGCAATTTTCGGAAATTAATATACGTTTTTTGTTTTACATGCATTTATTTATACTTTGATCATTAATAAAGCCACACTCAAAATCCAAAAATCACAAATTTACTCAAAAAAACTAGCATCTAATTTTTGTATCCATTCTTCGAAATTTCAAAAAATATCTCTTCCAAACTTTGACACTCCGGTTACAAAATCAAGAATCGACGAATTTTCATAATTACGCAAAGTCTTTGAAAAACAAAAATACCTCCTATGGACTCCTATGCTCTTGATACAAAGCAACACATTTTTTCCCGTGAAATATCGAGAAAACCAACGAATACCTCCTATGAACTCCGACGTTCCTAATAAAAAGCGCCGATTTTTTTTTTTTCGTAATATTTCGAGAAAATGATCGAGTACCTCCTGTGAACTCCTATGCTCCTGATACAAAGTGACAAATTTTTTTCGTGAAATTTTTCGAAAATCAATGAATACCTCTTTTGAACTCTGCTCTGATATTTTCCAATTCTGTCGAATTCAGGAAATTCTGCTCGCAATGAGTCATGCTAGGGGGGGGATCAAAAATCTTTTCGGTTTGTCCAGGGCCGTATCATGCATTTTTAGGGCTCGCGTAAAAAAATTGTTGGATTCGTCTAGGGTAGATTTTTACGGCCGGAGTCAAAAATTTTTTCGATTCGTCCAGTGCTGTCTCTTTGAATTTTGGGGCCCGTATCAAAATTTTGAATTTCACAATTATAAAATACATATGAAAAATTGGACCAAATGTTCGTTTTTGTTGTTTCCGGAGTTTATTTGAGGGATTTAGGAACAGCAACTATACCAACAAACTAGTGAATGATAGTTTTATTGCTGGATTGAGTACTACTCTTTCATAAACATTTTGTACAAAAGCGATCAACTAAATCCGTAAACTACGGTAACATAAGAAAGATATAATATTTTATTTCACTGAAACGAAGTGGTATATACAAACAATTCACGTTTTCGTCGTTTCACTCTGAAAAAATCTGAAAACGTGCAACAATTTCATCATTTTTCGAACCCACTGTAGTTCGTTGAACAGCGAAAATTCGAAAGTTCGACATTTTCAGGCCAGTCAACGAAAATTTTTCAAATTTAATGCACAATAAAAAAAAGCATCAGAATCAAAAGTTACTAAAAATAAGATATTTCGGACTTGATTTGCATTTTTTATACGTGAATTTGGATAATCCGTAGGTTTGTACTAGCTGACTGGCCTTATTTTTATAATTTGTGCTACTAAATACAAAAACAAATCTCTATTTTAGAATAAAATAAGCTTTCGAAATTGGAAATTCTACAAAAAAAAGTCTATTTTTATTTCTATAACCACGATTCTTCAGCTGGATTAACTAGGATACCAAAAAAATTGCTTGAATTTCCAGTCACGTTATTTGAATCACAAATTATTATTCGAACTTCGTATCTTGATTTTTTTCGGAGATCGTCGTGTTTTCAATCAAAGTTCTCATAATAATTTACGAAATTCAAATTTGATAAATTACATTGATTTGTAATTGATTTTTGCAGCCATTCTTTTATAATTAAGAACTAAATATTTACCGAAATTGTAACAATTTGGATTTTGCATCGATTTGCAAATTTTGAATGCTAAACATGATTTTTTAAAAGAAATTATGTATACATGTCGCTTTTATTCGTTTATCCAATCTTTCGAACATTTTTCATAAATTATTGTTTTAGTCGTTTCGGAAAATTTGCCCTCGCAATTCATAATTTTTAATCGAATACAAACTTTTTTAGGATTTTATCGGCGATTCCTTCAATTT
>JAPYZK010008554.1:0-16719 GCA_030522785.1 Platygaster equestris | reverse complement strand
GTCAACTTCGATTTTTTACATTAAAATCTTGACGTTCTTGAACTTTTTTGTTTTTTACGAAATTTTTACGAAAATTCTCTGTTCGTTATTTCGATCTGCTTTTTTTTTTTATTATCATTTTTAAATCCTTGATAATTCATCAACATTTCAGAAGAATTGAAATCTGCCATTTTTTTTAACCTTAAAGCTAGATTTTTCCACCATTTTAATAAAATAGCTTGATGTTGTAATCGGAATTCTCAAATTTTTGGATAAACAAAATCTAAATTCTCAAAATTTTGGATAAAATATATCAAATTCTCAAATTTTTGAATAAAAAAAATTCAAAATTCGATGTTTCCGAATTTTGGGCTTTGAAAAAATGTAACTGCGATTTTCGAACGTTCGAAATTTTAGATTTGTAGATTATAATTTGCAAGTTTCCATAAAAATAAATAATTGAACTCGAATAATTTTGAAACTTAAAATATTGGAACTTTAATTAATAAATTATCGAATTCTCTGACCTACAAATTCCGTAAACGCTGGAATTGTAAAATTTCAGCATTTCGAAATTTTATTGTTCAATATTCAACGATTTACGATTTTATATTAAAAATGTATAAACTCGCACACTCGAAAATACAAAAAAATGAAAAAACAAAACAAAACCGAATCCTTACTGTTTCGTTTCCAATATTTATCACTGAATTGAAGAACAGAAAATTCTATAAACTCAATAATCCAATTCAATTCAAAGTTTCAAATATTAAAATTTTAGAAATTTTGAAACACGGATTCAAAAATTGTACACAAATTTGAGAGAAAAAATAAATCGAGAATCCCAAGCAGTGAATTTTCAAAATTTGAAAATTACGAAAACAGAACTTGTTATTCACATTAAAATGTATCAAATTATTTGATTTTTCATTTCCTATATATTCACTATAATTTAAAAAATCATAATTTGTATTATACTAATTGCCTGAGTGGACGTGAAATTTCAGGGTTTTTGGGATTCAAGAATTTTACTTCGTAAACCACGAATTCTACTAAAAATGGCTACGACAAAAATGGCGGCCATTTATGGATCAAGTTATCAATGGCGGCGATTTGTGGATCAAGTACGTGAAATTTCAGGGTTTTTGGGATTCAAGAATTTTATTTCGTAAACCACGAATTCTACTAAAAATGGCGACTAAAAAAATGGCGGCCATTTGTGGATCAAGTACGTGAAATTTCAGGGTTTTTGGGATTCAAGAATTTCATTTCGTAAACCACGAATCCCACGAATTCTACTAAAAATGGCTACTTAAAAAATGGCGGCCATTCGTGAATCAAGTTAGGACTGGAGCCTGACCCACGTAAAAAAGCGCCATTTCACAACGAATCCCGTTATTGCGATCATTATGTGTGTTGCAGGCAGGCAGCAAAGAGAATTATAGAGGGACTTGAAGTGGAATAAAACTAATACTAGAGAATAAGAAGGTTCATTGATCGCCGCGGCGCGCGAGAAGAGTAGTGGCCCCGAGAGAGATCCGATAGCCTGCGACCTTTTTCTTTTAAGGGTTATTGCTTCTTCTTTTCACAAGTCGGCGACCTTATCAACGCCAATTGCCCGAGAGAGAGAGAGAGAGAGAGAGAGAGAGAGAGAGAGAGAGAGAGAGAGNGAGAGAGAGAGAGAGAGAGAGAGAGGGGGGGGGGAGATTAATAGATTAATTAATTGGCCTGGTATGCCCGCTGAATTCCTCTCCTCTCCTGCACTCCCACACTCAACATTTACGATACAACATCCTTCCTAGTAACTCTGATCTTCCTAAAATTCTATGGTATTTTCATAAGGATTTCCGAAACCCTCGGCAAATTTTTGCATCAAACAATTTTGGAAGTACTCAATATTTTCAAGGTGACAATTTTCATCGATTTGTGAATTTCGTAAGGTGTCCCAGAATTTTTTAAAATTTTGGAATGAAAGAAAAATGTTGAAACTAAAATAAAATGGAAAAAGTTTTACCGAAAATTTGCTATCTTTCAGTAAAAATTTCCAAACCAAACTTACACGTGTATTTAAAAGTGAAAAACATTGCATTTTTTTACTTTTAAATAACCAAATTTCGAAATTTTCAATGATGCATTTAAACATTATAATTTGAGAGCTAAATTATTCAAGTAAAAAATAAAAATGCTCGATATAGAAATTTAGAACTCTCAAGATTAAGTTTCGTAGTTTCCAAATTCAAATTTCCTCAATTCCAAAATTCTCAAAAACAAGAATTTAAAAATGTCAAATTATAAAGACTCGAATAAATTTGCAACACTTTCAATTTTCAAGCTGAAATTTTTGTATAAAAATTTAAAATTACAATGAAAAATCCATGTTTTTCGATGTTTCCAGTCAATTTTAGTTTCAATTGGTAATTGAAATGTTTTTTTTTTTTTCGCAAAAAACATTTCAATCACCAATTAAAACTAAAATTGACTGGGAACATCGAAAAACATGGATTTTCCTTTGAATCAACAACCCAGTGATAAAGAAACGTTTTCTATTGAAATTACAATGTTTCTGAATTTGAAATTCGAATAAGAAAACTATAACTTTCGAATATTTTTTCCAAGTCAAAACGATAATTTTCGATTCAAGAAAAATACTCTGATTCCTCTAAAGTACACACAAAATACTGTAGAGTATTCAAAAAACGATAGCAAATATTCAAAATTCTTTTCAATTTTTTCTCCAGTAATTCATCAAATTCTAAATGATTCTGGAGATTCATTAAAATTCATTCCCTAGACTCCAGAAAAAAACGCAAATCTAATGAAACTGAACTCGATTAAATATTAATGACGATTTTTTGTACTTATCAATTTTTTGAAACCGGCGACAAACTATCGACTTTTTCCAGAACATTTGCAACTTTATCGAAATTAGTTTAATTCGAAAAATGTTCAGCATTTAAAAATTCAAATTTTTCACGATTTCGAAATGAGGAGAGGTTTTCGTGTTTTCCCTATTACAAGCTAATAATAATAATATTTACATGCAAGACAAAAAACTGAGAAGAAAATTTGAAACCCGTGAAAATTCATCATTATTCTAAATAATAATGGGATTCCTTAAAAATGTAAGATTCTGAAATTCAATTAGAAGGAAAAATTTGAACAAAATTTAATTTCGTTCAATTTTTTCGTTTCAATGTTGAATTAAAAACAAAAAAAGCTAATACCTGCAATACCAAAAACTGGGAGAAAATTCCTAAATTCGCAAAAGTAGATCACAACTTAAGATTATGACGGGAATTGCAAAAAAAAAAAGAATTGAAAATTCAATTAAATTCAATTTCATTTATTATTTGTGTATAATTGAATTAAATTTCAAAATTACAAATTTTGATATTTGTAATTTGAAAAAAAGTGTCGAGAAGTTTCTCCAGGGTATTTAATGTTTTTCCCTCAAAATACGTTTTCCATGCAGAAATGAGAAGAAAAAATGTTCGCGGTTGCGCAAAAAGGAGTTAATCCGCGCGCGCCTCCACGGTCTTTCATTGAAGAACAGAAGAAAGAAGAAAAGAAAACTGGAAAGGACCGGACGTGCCGAGGACGTGACAATGCGCGAGTCGACGCATCCGCGAATCTATAAAAGGTCCTCGCCGCCGCTTGACAGGTGACGAGGGCCGAATGCCAATCGCCGATTGTCTTAATGCAGAAACGACGGACACGCCGATCCTCGTTTATCGCGCTCGCGCGTTATTATTGCATATTCCCGAGAGCGATTAATCACGCGCGCGCATTCCGCGCTCGAGCCACTTGCTCGCACGGCCTTCGGCACATTCGCTCGCATTCCGCCTCACTATTTTTACTCCCTTTACTTCCCTTTTTCCTCTTTTCTTTCTCCGCGCTATTAGTTCGACTTTGTCCGGTAAAAACGGCGCATTAAACCATCGCCGGTGAAAACGAAACATTGTAAATCCCGCGGGTAAGAAAGCGACCGAAACAACGTTACTCTCTACATTTGAATCTCGGCAATTTTCATGCATTCAGATTTATACGAGTTGAGAATAAAGTCCGAAGATTTTAAAAAATTTCTCGAAATCGACATAAAAATTGAAATATTTCTGGCGAACAGTGATTATCGCAGATTTTTCGAAATTTTACGAAATTATACTGAATCGGGAGATATTTTTCGGGTTTGTTTAGTTTTACAGAAAATTCCAGTTATTTACACCATATTCTGCAAAATTCCGGAAATGCAACAGATTTGTTTGATTATGCAGGAATTCCCGAAATTATTCAAAAATCGACATAAAAATTGAAAACAAAAAAACAAAAAAAAATCGGCCAACAGATTATCGCAGATTTTTCAAAATTTTACGAAATTCTACTGAATTTCGAGATATGTTTCGGGTTTGTTCAGTTTTACAGAAAATTCCAATATTTTTCACAATATTCTTAAAATTTCCGAAATTGTAGCAGATTTGTTGAATTATGCAGAAATTTCCAAAATTACTCAAAATCGATATAAAAATTGAAAAATTTCCGGCTAACAGTAGATTATCGCAGATTTTTCAAAATTTTACGAAATTCCGCTGAATCGGGAGATATTTTTCCAGTTTGTTCAGTTTTACAGAAATTTCCAACAATTTTCACAGTACTCTTGAAAATTCTTACAGTTTTTCAAAAATAGTTTGAAACGCAGAAAAAATTGACAAAAAATGTTGAAAAATTTCGATGAAAATATTTACGAATTTTCGATTTCTGATAATTCGTCAAGTTCTCCAAAACTTAACATCAATCTTGGTGAGATGTCCAAAAAAAAAAAAAAAAAAAAAAAAAAAAAAAAAAAAAAAAAAAAAAAAAAAAAAAAAAAAAAAAAAAAAAAAAAAAAAAAAAAAAAAAAAAAAAAAATCACGATTACTGAAAATTCTTAAGCGCCTTAGATTGCCCTCAAATTTCAAAATTTCGCCAACTATCCTAAAACTGACTGCGAATCTCCGTCAAGCAAAAACTTCAGTTTTACCACTCGAACCACGGAAGAAAATGCTGCAAGGGTCGTACAAAAAAAGGGAGGAAACGGCAAAACGATGACGTCACCGGGCACGTGCATGCATTTCGCACTCGTTCGTTATTGCGGCGAATCGTTCGAGGCAACGGTAAAGAAAGCGCAGCAAAACAAAAGGAAAGTGGGGAAAAAGAGATGAAAGAGAAAAGAATCGCCGAAAATAATAAAGGAAGGGCAGTAAATGTACACAATGTATCATGTCGGATCCTACATTGTAGGGGCGGGAGAGGATGATACGCGGAGGACAAAATGCAACAATTGGGAGCAATTGCGGGACGTGGTGGCTCAATCAAGTCGCCGCTGCATTATTCATCCGTCTCCTCGAAAATACATCCGCGAGCGAAAAAGCGAAACGTTCGCCCATCGCGCGTTCGGTTATTTTAACGTCTCGCTTTTTCCGCGATGTTTATTTCATTGCATTTTGTTCACCCGGGTCAGTGCCGTTGCGACTGTTGCGAGGACTCCTCCCTCTCCTCTTCACCGACTTCACTCTGGTACCGCCAACTACTCCCCCCGCCGCCCCCCTCTCGCATTCCTAAGATTCCCTAACGGTCGCGCATCGCCGTGGTTCTCGTAAAAAAAAGCGATTGCATCGAGTTTTCGGTCTGTTTCGGTCTGTTTCGGTCGAAAATGCGTGTACTGGGTGTACCAAAAATCGCCAGTTTGGATAAGATCGACTGAAAAGTGTGACGAAACGGCCATTAATTGATTCGACGAAAAATTATATTTTCATTAATTATTGCTTGTATTTTTGAATTTCAATATATTTCCATTAAAAAATGATATTCGAAAGAAAAAATGTCTAATATCTCAAAGTTTCTATTGAACTTGAGCTAATTCTGATTGGAGTTTTTTATAAACAGAGAGTTCGGCCATCTGTAATGTGTACGTGTGTACGTGATCATCGCTGGATCCAAAATGGCGGCGGTACACACGGGCTGCCAGGTCAGAATAAGTCAGATATCTTGGATATCCGTAAAAGTGGTGGGGGGAGCCGTTTGACAAATCCGTATAAATTCGTATCCCCTCAAAGCAATGAGTGCGAGAGAGACAGATGATGAAGACAGTATATATATAAACTGAGAGTATTCCGTGATTCTAATTTTGTTACCGCGTTTTTCGTGGTAAACATGGCGGCCCAAAATCACGCGGGAGAATTGTAATTGAATCTGATTTGTTTCAAATAAGGTTAGGAAAGTATCGTCAGTGTTTTAGAAACGCCTAAATCAATTACCTGGGAACAAATTGAGAAATTCCATGTATTATACATTGAGTAACATTTTTTTTCGATAAATACCAATATATACTTCAAGATGGATAAATCTGAAATCAAAACAATTGCACTGAAACATCTGATATTTGTAATACATCTTGTTATTCATGGAGGGTAAAAATTCATCATAATCAACAGTTCTGGCTGATCGACCTCGCAATAATTCCTTGCCCCGCAAAAGTCCAACGATGGTAAGCCTGGTTTAGAATATCGATTTGATATCGATAGTTTTCGTACATTCGAATTGTACGAATCAGATGACCCTACATTAAGATACTTAATGAGACTTGAAAATATCAAAAAGTGCATGCATATCAGCGTTAAAAAAAAAAAAAACCGTATGAAATCCGTATCTGCCTTTAAACCCGTATAAAATTCCGTATCGTCGATTGTCAAGTCCCGAAATCCATAGAAATATTAGAAATACGGATTACCTGGCAGCCCTGGTACACACACGTACATCCAATCGCTTATTTCTATTGGAGCTGCCATTTTGGATCCAGCTTTGGAGAGAGCCAATCAAACATTTGCGCCGGAATAGCCAAACTCTATTTATAGGAACCCTCATTCTGATAGCATAATAAATCATCAACTTCAAATTAATTCGTAGCTGAACAATGTCGAGAATATCGAAATAAAATAACAATAACGAAAAATGTTAAGAATTAAAAAACGTGAATTCTCGAAACTTGAAAGCTCGGTTGATTTTCGCGATTCGCGAAAATCGTTTGGGAGGAGAAGGTTATCGGGAGCAATTAGTGGCCGTTACGGTCGTAAATGCACAATGGGCCGCCTTTCACATTTGCATCCCGGCCGCGCCTTGTCCTCGATTTCGAAAAATTTAATTTTTCACGGGGCGAAATGACGAGTCCGCGCGCCCCTGACGGCAAAGCGTCGTCCCCTCCGCTCGCAGCCAATTGTTTTCCCAATAATCTTGCCTGGCGCGCCCTATGCGCTCGCGATAAGAAAAAAAGGGACTATTTCGGACCTTTCGGACTATCATGTTCTTCACTTGTATGTGTAAAAACTCGTAAAATCAATCATTTCAAGTCATTGAAATTTCATTACCGGCATTTTTATGTGGCAAAACATTTTTCGAGGAAATAAAAAACATACACCATATTTGTATCCTACAAAAGTGGAAATATGCGTACTTTTTCCACGGTTGTCATTTTTCAAACGCAGTTTTTTCGAGTTGCAGGATAAAATGAGGTTCGCGACTAGTGGAATAACGATTTTCACAGTAATTTCGAAATGTAATAATTAATTCCAATAGTTTCAAAATTGGATATTATACAAGGCCATGGAAAAATAAAAAAAGTATTAACTTTTCCCACAGTCTTGGATAATAATAATTCAATTACTCCTGTGATTATAAAATTCGCGAAATAAATTAAGTAAAAACAGAACATTCAACATCAGTTTTTAAATGTCTTGTTTTTTGTGAAAGGGTTTAAATAAAAAAGTATCCATTTACACAATAAAATTTGAATATGAAAATTTTTGTGAGTAAAAATGTAAGCCCTACTTTGGAAAAAAAATTAGGAATCTCAAGTTTATTAAACTCAACTCTAGCAGACTTAAGAATTTGTTATTGTTGGAGTTTACAAATTTTGAAATTGGATTTTTAAGACTTGAATAGCTCGAAATGAGAAAATTAGAGACCTGAAATAGTAAATACACAAAACTCAAACAATTTGACAAGAACTTCTAAAAATAATACCATACAAATCTTGAAATTTAAGTATTTTCAAAATTCAGAAATTGCTCAGTTTAAAAACTCTTGATATTTAAATGTTGAACATTATTTTAATAAATAAAATTTCAATTGTGTGACATACAAATTTGTATACCTCACAATTTGAACTCAAGCTCCAAAACAAGTAATTCCAAAATCTTGTAAATTCAAAATTATTGGAATTCAAAATTTCAAAAATGTCACATTATTCAAGAATTCAGAATTAAACAAACGTACAACTACTGGATTACTAATTTCTTCTATACGAGCTGCAAAATTGTGAGTTTTCAATGTAAAAACATATACATTCAAGCCCAAAAAACATTTTTTTATTTGAAAACTGACAATGAGACCTAAATATTATTAGCTGGTACATCAAATAATCAAAATTTAACTTTCTCGAATTATTTCTAGGAACTAAATAACATTGTCAAGGATTGTCAGCTCAATTTCTGAATGTTTAGAAGAAAATTCTAAAATCTGAGGTTTTTAGAACACTCATTCCGAAATTTGGAAGTAGTCAAGTGGAAAAAAAAAGGAAAATAATTCGTTGCAGTGAAGAATGCTGGAGAGCAGAAATATTAACTTCAAATTAGTTTGTCAATTGAGTCAACATCATCAACTTTTACCCCCTTGACACCGTTTTCACTAGCATTTTCAACCGACATTTCTCGTCCCTAAACTGAGCGTCCAATGAAACAACATCAGTGGAGAAAATTATCGATATCTGACGATACTATCGAAACTCAATAATTTTCGATAATTTTCATCCCTAAGCCCATTAGTTTGTCCATTCAGTCGTCATCAACTTTTACACCCTTGGCACCGTTTTCACCAGCATTTTCAACCGCCATTTTTTGTCCCTCCACTGCACGTTCAATAAAACATCAGTGGATAAAATTATCGATATCTAACGATACTATTGAAACTCAGTTTTCGATAATTTTCACCCCTTAAGCCCATTAGTTTGTCAATTCAGTAGTCATCATCATCAACTTGTACACCCTTGGCACCGTTTTCACCAACATTTTCAAGCCCCGTTTCTCGTGCCTCAACTGCACGTTCAATAAAACATCACTGGAGAAAATTATCGATATATAACGATACTATCGAAACTCAATTTTCGATAATTTCAACCCCCTAAGCCCTAATCCTCACGTGCAGCATTCCGCGTAACAAAAAAAATCCAGAGACTTAAAAAAAATATCTATTCTTCCACCCCAAATATCGATATCCTTTCCGATCGACACCCCACCCCCAGCGGCGCAGAAAACCGCATTTGTACATGAGAAAATGGGAGAAAAGTATCGCCGTGTCCGTCTCCTCGCGCGCACTGTTTTCGGACGGAGCAGTTCGTAATATATTGTCCATGGACCAAAAAATAGAAAAAAGCATACCTCGTATTTGATACCGTTGAAGCGGAGCCAGGTCTCGACTTTGAGGCATGGTGGCGAGAGGGACGGGAGCAAGGGCGTCCTGGAGAACTGGTAGAGGTAGACGACGTCCTTGTCGAAGTCGGCCTTGTGGACGGTCACGGATTTGGCGGGCGGCGCGGCCGACGCTTGCTCGGCCGCGTTATCCTGCTCCTTTTTCGCCCCGTCACTCTCCTCCTTTTTGTCCTTGCCGCTCTCGTCCTGCTGCTGCTTGTTGTCCGGCTGCGCCTCGTCCTTCAGCGCCTCCTTCATATCCTTCACGTCCTTAATCTCCTTCGTCTCCGGCGCGCTCTCCGTTTCCGTGGCCATCGTCATTTTTTCACGAGATCTTGGGTTTATTCCCTACGGAAAACGAGCACACCCGAAACAAGGCTGATTCCGGGGGGTTCTTTTTTTTTCTATGCGGCACCACCGGGGACAAGCGAGCGACTGTGCTGCTCGCGGTTGTCCTCTTTCAGCTTCTCTCCCACCATCCGGGGGAAGAAGGCGAAGAAGCGGCGTCGGGTGCGTCCTTGTCGCGCGAGCATGGCGAGGGCGAGCACTGTCTTTTTCTAGGCTCGATATGATATCGTGCGCCTGCGCCGACGCCACACCCGGGCCACCCCGCAGAGACGCCATCTTTAATTGCTCTACCCCCGCGGGTTCTTTCTTTTCTTCTTCGGGCGCATTCGGACGTATGGGGACTATGGGGATTGGGGACCAGAATTATTTTAATGCGCACGGCGTTGATGGTTCGGGGGGCCATTGACGTCGACTACGGAGGGCCACTTTTTGCCCCCCAACAGTCGATTGATTTATTATGTGTTGATTAAATGTTTTGAAAATAAAAATGTACACTGAGATGTATTTGAATTCCATTTGAGGTCGTATCTTTAATTTTCGAGTTTCCGAATTTTTCGCTGAAAATTTGTATAGAGTATAAATTTAACGTACTTATTGTGATATGTTTAAAAAATTTTGAGTCGATTGACTGCGAAAAGAAATATTTTATGTCAAAGTTGACTCCAAATACACAGGGGTATAGGGCTGAAGACACTACATTCATTATATTGAAAAAACGAGTCCGGATTTTCCAATAAAAAATACGCGAAAAGAAGCGCCGCACGTTAGCTGCAAGTAAGTGTCAAAATTTTCATGTTTCACTGATTGGTTTTTTCAAAAATCACGCTTGAATATCAAAAATCGCCGTTTGTGAGAAAAACGACAGCTAGAATAAGTAGATATATCACATAAGCAGACACAGCCTCGCGCTCCCATTGGCTCTCATATGGGGAATTGTATTGTGATGTATATTATGATATGCATAGACAGGGGATATATATGGATATACGGTACGAATACAATCCGGAAAAACGTTTGGATTCGATTGTACCAAAGATACGATCTTAACATCGATTATTTCAAAAATATGCCGGGAATATTTAATATGAATAATAGTGCATTATCGCACATTCGGGCAATGCTGAGTTTAACGAAACGGTGAGTTACTGTCCGAGGCGGAGCCGAGGACTGTAATAGTGAGTTATAATCAGATTTCATCCGAATTGTGCGATACTGTATTTTATGCGCATATAACCGAAAAAGACCTGTGAAGTACCACTTTTGAGGTTAGATGCGCATAAATAAATAAATAATGAATAAATTTTTGGTATGGAAAGAAAAAATCAGGCTTTAAACCAAAGCCGACATTTATTTTAATTACATCACATTCGACACTTGTAAAACGGCGAAAAGCAATAGTTGATTGTTATTATTTTTTTACAACTAAACGAAGTCAGTTTCATTATTTAGAGATCTGTAAAAAAATTATGCAAAACGCGGATTATTTCGATGACATTTTTGGCTATGTTTCGTGCGTTGAACAAAAATGAACTTAAATTCATTTTCTTATAGTTTTTTTTTTGTTATAATGTTATTGTTAAATATTCTTAAAATTTAGTTCTTCCAATGGTTTGATGTTTTTCAATGAATCTGTGAAATACATGTTTTAATAACATTATACATATTATTCAAATTCGAAAATCAAGACTATAGAAACTAGAAAAACATTTTTTTTCAAATTGGTAAGAAAACGAGAAAAATTAAACAACACAATTTCAACAGCTGAATCAATTCTGAAAATATAATTAATTAAAAAAAAAAAAAAAAAAAAAAAAAAAAAAAAAAAAAAAAAAAAAAAAAAAAAAAAAAAAAAAAAAAAAAAAAAAAAAAAAAAAAAAAAAAAATTCAATTGCTATTATCTGCAACATAGAAGTTCGATGGGAATACGTTCAAATCGTTTTCGTTGCGGAAGACACTGGAATCGAAAAAATGTCGACGATAACATTTCCATCATTTAACCACTAATTTTTATTTAAATAAAGCCTAATTTAACATCGGGATGAATTAATTATTGCGCGCCTGTATATATCCTACAAAAATTCCATCCTAATTTCGTTATCCCATAATCGTCATATACGAATATGTATATAAAATCAAGAAAATTTTCACAATCGGTTACAGCGGCTAAAGCTATAAGTACGCGTGACAATACTAGAAATCGTTGCCGAGTTTTTTCTTTCGTAAAAAGAGAAAAAAAACATCCAAAATGCAGCAATAATTAAGTGCGTTTGCGAACAATTATCCTCTAAAATATGCATTGTATGTCAATGCATTCTCGTGTCAACAAAACGTGATATGTAAAAACGTCAAACTGTACATAAAATTCCTTTTCTTCAATTCTCGATGATTCATCTTCTATTTTAGAAAATGTCAAAAATTTGTGCTAAAGATTCGTTGACTCCCAGAAAATACTCGCGAATACTTTCAAAAAATGCAATACGATTTTTTTTCGTAAAATACTGCTCGTTTTTGAGAAAAACAAACAATAAAAATTAAGTCCAAATTATCGACGGTTCCGCAGAAATCGTGAATAAAATAAATAATAATGAATGGGAAAAACATAGAAAATGCCGAGGAAATATATATTTCGTGAATTTTCGAATAAATATCATGCTAATATCCATTTTTGGGAGGAAACTGTCAATAATTGGGACATTTTTCATGTAAGGGACATATACTTCGTATAACCGAGAAAAATTAAAAATCTACGATGATCACAGATCATCAAAACATACTAAAAATCATTATATCTCTATAAGAAAATAGAATTATTTCAGAAAAACAAACATCAAGTAATAAAATGGAGCAAAAGTCTCAATTATCCACAACTAATAATAATCAATATGCTATTCCTAATATTTCTCGAAAAAATGGACGAAAAATTGAATTTTCATTATTTGCTTAGTTGGGTACGTAAGTCAAACCGACTACGCAAATATTGAGCACGCGAATTCGAATCCCAAGAAATAGCCTAGTAGATCGTTGCAAGGTTGCAACGTTGACAGAACGTTGTATATGTGTTGCAACAGTGTTGCCGTTGTTTTCGCGTTGCACAGCCGTTAAATAACCGTTTTTCAACGCAACTACAACGACTTTTCAACGTTGAAAGTGGCTGTGTAAATAAAGCGATTGCAACGTTGTTACAACGTTGCTGCAACATCGGCAAACGTTGCTAAGCAACGTTTCCGGTACTGAATCACTGAATTTTTTCGTGTTTCAAAAACATATTCAGTTGCATGAATATTAAAAGTTATATTTTCGAAAAAAATAATCAATGAACATTGCTACAACGCCAAAGCAACGTTTCATACAGATTTCATAAACGCTGTTGAAAAGTTCATTCGAATTTTTCAATTAGACATATTAGCATTCGAACGTAGGGACATCGCAATAAAATGGATGTACACTCGTCTCTCGATTTAGTAGCCTTATTCGTAATTCAGACATTTGATTTAGTAGCGGCGAGAGGGGATCCCAGTCCCACCATCGCGCTCAGCGAGAACAATGTTTTTGGAACGGCCAGTACGTTACAGCCATAAATGATCAATTTTAAATTTCGCGGGCAAGATGGCGGACACTGTGGCGGTTAGAGTCCCTGTGAATCACTGATCTGTAAAATACACTGGATAGCTGATTCCTATTCCCCCACCACTAGTTCTCTGACCCCAATTGAACGCGCCATTTGTAGGTTTTGGGACAGGACATGCGTGCTAAAGCAGCGCGACATTCAAATTTACCCGGGGTAAATGGCTGGACCAAGAACATTGTATTATATATCTATATATATATTTAATGGCGACGTTCAATTGGGGTCATCCCCACCTATCCCATCAGCTATCCAGTGTATATTACAGATCAGTGCTGTGAATAGAGAGTTTGGCCAGTTTGGCTATCGGGCGAAAATGTTTGACTGGCTGGGTTCAAAGCTTGACCCAAAATGGCGGCTCCAATAGGAAGAAGCGATTCTACGTACGTTTTATTCGCTTTGAAAACGGTACCATTTTCAACGTTGCACTCACGTTGCACCGATCTACCAGGGAATATGGAACTTTTTTCAATAAATTCAACGTTAAAATGACGCTCTCTCGAGAAGTGTTGATAATTGAGACATTGCCGATATCAGGGGCACCTAATACGTAAAATTCAAAATAAAATGTATAAAGCCGTGACGAAAAGCGTCACAAATTGACTGTACAATTAGTTATTATAGTCATTATGGAATGTTTTGGAGCGTTGTCACCGGGAATGCGAAAAAAGCTACGATTTTTGGGAATGTTTCGGCGCTGGAAAATCGTCCTCGTCGTTCAGGCAAATTCGAAGATCCTCGATTTCACTCTCAAGCTCGAGACTGTCTTTTCTTGAGCTTTCGTCTACTTTTCTTCGGCTTCTCCTGCTTTCTAGTCTCACGATCTAGAGAAATTTGCGATATTTTCCGTGTCATTTGGGTGACATTTAATGGCGGAATTCCGGACAGAGAGGAACGTTTTATTTTTGTTAAAAATTTCTAGAACTTGTCGAAATGTGACAAACAGTTACGTTATTGTTTCCAACGTAAAAAAAATTTATCATATTATTAGACACCTAGTAAAATTTGTGACATATCCCAGCGAAAACAAGAAAAATACAACAAATATACACATTATGTACAATATCAAGCAAGATACTATAGCTGCGATACAACAAAAAAACGTGGTCAAGTGCACTTTCATTGAAACATATATAGACTTTTTTTTATTTTCACTATATTTTTCATTTTTGAAACGAAAATGAATGAAAATTCCGAAACTTGGGGAGTTTTTAGCTTGATAATGAATCATACATAATCGATGGGCAAATAATTTGATCCAGAAAAATCGTAGATACAAATAATAAAAATAGCAGACATTTTTACGTAAATCAACGTTAATTATGTAAATATCGTATAAACAGTTTAAACGATAAACACGGTTTTGTGAGACTGAAAATGAGCGGGTTTTCGTCACATTTTCCGAAATTCCCGGCAAAATACGACAAG
The DNA here is from genome assembly GCA_030522785.1 of Platygaster equestris. Classification (NCBI taxonomy): domain Eukaryota; kingdom Metazoa; phylum Arthropoda; class Insecta; order Hymenoptera; family Platygastridae; genus Platygaster; species Platygaster equestris. Next base: position 1,845 of record JAPYZK010008554.1, on the reverse strand, counting down.
TTATCGATTGATTGCATATTTTTTATTCATTTCTCGGGTCATTCCGATGTGAAAAGAGTACCAAGTTTCGGGGGAAAGTGCGAATTGAGCAAGTTTTTTTCTTACACGGCAGACAGAGAAGGTGGCGTGTAAAACTTACTCGAGCCAGCGCCAGGGCTCAGTCTCCGGGCTCGTAATTGGCGTGGGGAACTAAAGATTCAAGAAGCGGGTTAGTCGAAATGAATCGCGAGTGCGCCCAAAATTTCGTTAATTCAAGCCCGTTAATTATGTACAATAATACCAAGCCCCGGTATCTTTTTCGGCCCTAAATAACACATTTTAATAACAATTTTTTTTTCATGTAGTTTTATAACTGTTATTTCGAATATTAAAATTTGCATCTTCAGATTAAACACTGTGAAACACGCTTCGAATATTTCAGATTTCTTGAAATTTGTCTGAAATTTCATAAAAACTCATTTAAAAATGTCCATAATTTGGGTAATACTTAAATGAATATCTCTCCAAACATCCTCAGAATATTTCAGGTTTCTTGAAAACTTATCTACGTCATTTTAATGCCAGGAATTTCCAGAATTCTGCATACAATTTTTATAAGGTAGGTTTTATAAAAGTTTCATAAAATTTTCATTTTTTATAAAGTGGATTTACAAAAGTTGTATAAAAAAAATTTTTTTTCATAAACATTTTTTTCAGCATTTTTAAAAATATGCAAAAGTTTTTCTAACCTTTTTTGGATCATTCTGCTAACGCATATACCATTTTTCATCAGTTTATGAGGCTCTAGCTCAAAATTCGTTTCGGAAGAAATTAAAAAATTTTTTGGAGGCAGCGGGATTTGAACTTGCAACCTTTGCATCAGAAATCCGATAGTCAACTTTTTTGTCCATCAAATCTGTATCAATCTGGATGCTTATTTCCAATTTTAGTTGAAGAATTTTTGAATCCTATTAAATCACATGTTTGTACGTTTTATAATTTCTGAAAAACGTTTTTATAAAAACTACAATCACTAGGGATTGAAATAAAAAAGGAAGAGACATCTCTCCCACTTTTTTTTCAGTGCCTCTGGCAGATACCTGGAAATTTCTTTATACATATTTTCTTACATTAAACTATATCACAGAAGCGTTAAGATGTAACGATGTAATGACGCGAGAGAAAGCGTGAGGCGCGAAGCTGTCGATTTAGTGTCAGTAAAAAAAGAAAAAAAAAATGACCAACGACGGAAAATGTTCCAACCTCGGCTTTGAGTTCGGCGACTTTGTCTTGTAGCTCGCGCACGCGGTCGCTGTCGTCCAGGTTGTTCCTCAATTCGCCTTCTGTGTGCATTTCTTCGTTCTGCAAAAAGATTATTCTATCCGTTACAAATCAGAGGTGATTACTACAAAACAAATTACAGATCATACGACAAAACAAATTACAGATTACGTGTGATTGGCTCTTTTCCAAATTTCCAAATTCACTGCAGAACTTTATGAGTATGAAACATCAAAATTCTAAAGTTTCGTACATAAACTCACGAAAATTGTATAGACATGTGTATTTAGGCAGTTGGGAATATGGTGGTGACAAAAATTTCGATATTCTCGATAATATCGATAATCTCTCGACGCCGATATTATCGATATTTCGAAACGTTATCGAGAATTATCGGAAAAATTTTTTAATTTCTGGTTTATTAAAAAAAATTCCAAAATTAGTTATGAAATCAAATATGTTAAGAAGTTGAAAAAATTTTTTTGTATTATCAAAAACATGAATTAGTACAAGTATTAGTGTACAAAAGTGAAATTTGACGAAGACTTTCATTAGGGGCGGGCGCAGAAAAAATTTTCGGGAGGG
>JAPYZK010008551.1:0-10943 GCA_030522785.1 Platygaster equestris | reverse complement strand
CACCGAAGAAAAGGCGGATAGATTAAAAACCCCTTTGAATTAGAGATTATTTACACGTACCGATCTTAAATTAACTTAAAAGGTACCTGTACTATACTTGACCTATAAAACTGCGGAAATAAGTGTAATTGTTCTTAAGCTAAGGAATAAAACTATGTCCATGTTCTAAGCTGAACTCCAGACTTACTGTTCATCAATCCAATCCTCTTTTTTCGTCTAAAAATAAGGAGAGGAAAAGGGTGACCCAGAGGTAATTCTCTGGTGGGAATCCTTTCTGTTACGAGTTCGCCCGTAACAATTATAACGAAAGAGTTTCTAGAAAAAAAATTTTTGAACAAAAATTCTCGGAATTCGTAACTATAATAAACTTTCTCAAAATGTTGATAAATTGGAAACTGTTGAATTTCCAGAATCCAATATTTTATTGAAAAACTTACAGGATTCTGAAAATCCAACATTTTTCAATCTATCAACATTTTGAGGAAGTTTACTATAGTTACGAATTCCGAGAATTTTTTTTCGGGAAAATTTTTTTCATTTTTTATATTCTATCTTATCCTTTTATTTATGTTTTTCATTTTATTGAAAAACTTCGAAATTTTCATAAAAATTGGCAATCAATAAGAATTCGAAATTATGAAAAAAATTTTACGAAACTATATTTTTATCCATATTTAAAATTTACAGTATTTTTGAACATTATATTATATACTATTTAGAACTGACTCAAAAAAATGGTTCAATTCCAAAAGTTTCTAGGAATTATGAAAAATGAACAATTATGGCTAAATTTCCGAAGACGTACAAAAAATTTTTTAACACGAAATTCGTGAAATTGGTCATCATTTGTTGAATAATGTAAAAGAAAAAAAAATATGATACGAAATCGCGTGTAGAAAAATTTTTTGAATCGCATTACAGCGAGCCTTCAATTGCAATTCAGCGCAATGAGCCATTACTTCTGGTCGTTGTTCGCGAATTGCATCAATTTTATGTAACAGGGCGAGAGGGGAGGGAGGGGGGGGGGTTAATACATTTGTCTGTCGCAAGAATAAACTTACTCTCAACAAATACTATGAATTCTCGAGTTTTTATAATTTTTTCAAAAAAATTAGAATCATTAATAATGTTAGTAAAAAATATTGATAAGAAGATGAACTCATCGAGATTTTTGAATTTGATACTTTTTTGGGCGAAATTATTACTGAAATTTACGATTTATTACATTATAATACAATTTTTTATTTGTGATAGTCAAAGAATTAGTTATTGAATTCTATTTAGTTTTTTATTCGTAACTGAAAAAAAAAAAAAAAACAATTCAATGACTCAATTTTTAGAAAGTTCGAAAAAACTGCAATTAATATATTACGAAAATATTACGAAAATTTCGAATATTCAAAAATTACGAAAAAATTAGATTTCTCTTGACGATTTTTTTTGTATACATGTAAAAACGTGTCTATTGAAAAAAATTGGAAGAATTTAACGAATGTTATCATAGTTCTTCAAATTTCAATTTTTCGTAAAATTGAACAAAAAAATCTAGATAAAAAATTTTCTAAAAATAACCAAAAATTACTCGAAAATGACATTTTTCTCAATGATTATTTTTCATGTAATAGAAAAACTTCTAAATTATGCAGAAATTGAAAAAATTTTCATAAATGGTTGTCATTTCAAACAAAATTGCGAATTTTTATAAAAATAAAGAAAAATATGCAAAATATTACGTAAATTTCAGATATCCAAAAATTGATAGAAATTAAAATTTTCAATGACGATTATTTTCTGATAAGAAAATTATAATCATATTATTCATGATTTCCATTTCTAAAGTCTAATTTTTCGTAAAATTTCGAAAAAACGAAAAACTTGATGGAAAAAATCACGAAAATATATTGAAATTACTCTAAATTTACATTTTTTCAGACTGCATCATTTTAAATTATAAAAAAATACATACTATAAACAATGCAATCAATCAAATATGACAAAAAATGATATTGGATGAACATAATATTTATGATACAATTAATAAATTTATAGAAATTAACTATAGGAATACACAATCAAAAATATATGAACGTTGTTGAAAATATTTACTCTGAAAATAAATTGCACTCTCGTCGTTCTATAAATAAGAAACATACGAGTGAATGAAAGAAGCGTAAAATTGGCCGATAAAATAATGACACGCAATAACTCTTAATAACTGTCTTATCTCAAAGTGCATAATCGGAATTGCGTGTCGGCATTCAGGCGCCGCATAATTTTATTCATTTTTTCACACACACGAACAAAAATCGAAATTTTTTCGAAAATAAAAAAGTCAGTTGACAATATTTACGAAAAAACAAAAATCAAAAATTTTGTTGTTATATTATTTTACGAGAAAAATATGAAAATTGAAAAACGGTACCTCAATTTCAAAGTTCGAAAATCTAATAATTCGTAATTTTTCGAATTTAGAAACAAAAAATTCAAAAAATTCGAGAATTCCAAAACTTGAATAAAAAAGTATTAAAAAAATTAGACTCTTAAAAAATTAGAAAATCAAAAATTCCGAATTCATTGAAAAATTCCGTAACTTCAAAATTTAATTAGGAAAAAAAAAATTATCAAAAAATCTAGACTCTTCAAAAATTAGAAAAACAAAAATTCCAAATTCATTTAGAAACTCCGAAACTTCAAAATTTGATTAGAAAACGAAAAAACTGTATTTTTAAAACCCCCGGAATACAAAATTTAACAATTATTCAAAAATTCAAAAATCAGAAAATCCAAAAATTTGTAGACAAAAATGTAATTACAAAAATTCCGAAAATGTGTAAAATACGAAAAATGTCCAGAATCCCAATATTTTTTCAATGATTCAATACACACAATTATTTTTTCGGAAATAAAAAAAATGTAAGTCGTCAATAATTACGAAAAATCGAAAATCGAAATTTTTTTCTGTATAATATTTTATGAAAACATATTTATGGTAAATAAAAAAAAAAGTTATTTTGGGAACTGTCCAAAATCGAAAAATTAAAAAACTGTACCTACATTTTCATGTTCAAAAATCTGACAATCTGAAATCTTTCGAATTTGGGAACTGAAAACTCAACAATTTTGAGAATTCAAAAACTCCGAAATCAAAATTCAATCATTCCGAATCTTTGAAATTGAAAAACCAAATTTCGAGCAAAAAAAAATTACTACAAAATCTAGACTCTTCAAAAATTAGAAAAACAAAAATTTCAAATTTATCCAAAAACTCCGGAACTTTGAAATTTAATTAGAAAATAAAAAAAATGTATTTCAAAAATCCTCGGAATAAATTCAAAAATTCAACAATCGAGGAATACGAAAATTTTTAGTCAAAAAATTTTTGACTACATTTAATGTAATTACAAAAATTCCGAAAATGTGTGAAATACAAAAAATGTCCAGAATTCCAATATTTTTTGATTATTTAACACGTGCAATTATTTTTTCGGAAATGAAAAAAAAAACGAAGTTAAAAATATTTACGAAAAGTCGAAAATCGAAATTTTTTCTGTCTAATATTTTACGAAAAATTAAATAAAAAAAATTATTCTGGGAACCGTCCAAGGTCAGAAAATTAAAAAACTGTACCTAAAAAAAATTGAAAAAACATTATTCAAAAACTCTGTAACTTCGAAAATTAATTACAAAAAAAAAAAAAAGGAATTTTAAAAAACCCCGAAAAGAAAAAAAAAAAAAAACAAAAAAAAAAAAAAAAAAAAAAAAAAAAAAAAAATTGAAAAAACATTATTCAAAAACTCTGTAACTTCGAAATTTAATTACAAAAAAAAAAAAAAGGTATTTTCAAAACCCTCGGAATGCACAATATCAGAATACGAAAACTCAAAAACCAAAAAGTCCGAAAATTTCAGACAAAAATTATATTCCGAAAATTTCGAAAATGTTTAAAATTCGAAAAACGTCTGTAATCCCAATGTTTTTCGATTATTCAATACGCGCAATTATAAAACGAGCAAGTGTTCGTCGACCTTTCCTGATGGTTATTTCTGACCAGTTTCTCTGGCCGAATCATGAGGAAATATCGAGTTTTTCGTACGAGTGTAAATACATTACGTAACAAGACGGACAATTTATAACTCGTGTTATCGTTCGCGCGCTAAATATTTCTCATTTGTTTACTTTTTCACCGTCTCGATAAATTAAAAAACGAAAAATAGAAAAGAGATATTAAACTGATTCATTAAATAACACATTAATACACAATAAATAAAAAAATAAAAAATATTCAGTATTTGAGTCCATACACTATCAATTCTTAAAATTTGTGCGTAATTTATAATTTTTTACAATTTCGCACTTCTTTATTTTTTTTTCTAGTCAGATTTTTTAAATTTATTTCAAATACGAAATAAATGTACGTATTGATCGTATATTCGAAAATTTTCGAAATTTTTTAATGTTAAAATAAAAATTCTCCAACTGAAATTTGGAAAATATTTATCGAAAAATATTTTTTTCAATTTGAAATTTTCGATTTTCTAATTTTCACGGTATTTATCTATATTTTTTATTTTTTATTGTTTGCTTCATAAATTTCTTTTCCAAATTTCAAAGATCCAAAATTATTCAATTTTGATTCTGAATTTTCAAAATTTTCGATGTTTTGTTGGTGAATGTTTGTTTTAAAAACTTTGTGGATCGAAATTTATTATCGATTCAAATAGAGATTAATTTTCGAATTTCCGGAAAAATATTTACGAAATGGTTAATTTTCAAAATTACCTTAAATATCTTCCGGTGCATAATTTCCTCCTTTGCAAAGGATTTGGAAAACTTTTGCAGGTCACGTGACCGGTTGTCAAATTTGGATTTTCCGGGGAAAAAAAACTCGAATGCGACGACTGCAAACGAGTTTTCACAACTTCCAGGGGACAAGTGACGATTGCGCCGACAGTGCCGGCAGCTCTGTAAACAAAACAACAACAAAAAATTAATGACACTCAATTACGAAATATGTACGTGAAAATTGCGGTGAATGGCTAATTTTTTTTAGACTGATCCTTAATATAATCATCAAGTTTGTAATTACGTAAGTAAAATTTCGAGTTTTTCGAATTTTTGGACTCGAACTCTATGATTTGCAAATTTGCAAATTTATTTTGTTTTTATTTTCAAGATTGTGGAATTCTCAATCTACGTTTTAATTTTTCGATGTTTTCAAAATAAATACACTCGAAAATTCGAAAACGTCGAAATATAAAAATTCGAAAACTGGAAATCGAAGACTAAAAAATTAGAAATTTAGAAAATGAGATTAAAAATTCTCGAAACTTCGTAAATCCGTAAATTTCCGAATCTGATGATTTCAACTTTGAAAATTTTAATTTCAATTCTGAATTTTGCAAAAATTTTAAGTTCGTCGAATTTTCTAGTTTAGTAATATTCAAACATTTTCGTTCATGTTTTCAAGATTTTGGAATTTTGAATCTACGTTCGAATTTGTCGATATTTTAAGAATAAATACACTGGGAAATTCGAAATAATCGAAGTATTAACATTCAAAAACCGAAATTCGAAGACTGAATAATTAGAAATGCAGAAATCGAGATTAAAAATGTTCAAAACCATGAAAATTAGGGTAAATGACTAATTTTTTTGAGATCATTCTTTAATGTTATCAAGTTTTTCATTACTTAAGTAAAATTTCAAGTTTTTCGAATTTTTAGACTTAAATTTTATGATTTGCAAATTTTCAAAAATTTTTTTGTTCGTATTCTCAAGATTTTGGAATTCTTAATCTACGTCTTAATTTTTCGATGTTTTCAAAATAGAAACACTCGAAAATCCGAAGACATCGGAAGGTTACAATTCAAAAACTGGAATTCGAAGAATAGAAAGTTAGAAATTCAGAAAATGAGATTAAAAGTTCCCGAAACTTCGTAAATCCGAAAATTTCTGAATCGGATGATTTCAACTTTGAACATTTTAATTTCAATTCTGAATTCTGCAAAAATTTTAAGTTTATCAAATTTTGATACTCGAATTTTCTAGTTCAGTCATTTTCAAAAATTTTGGTTCATATTTTCAAGAATTTGGAAATTTTAATCTACGTTTAAATTTGTCGATGTTTTAAAAATAAATACACTGGAAAATTCAAAACAATCGAAGTATTAAAATTCAAACCCGGAATTCGAAGACTGCAAAATTAGAAATTCAGAAACCGAGATTAAAAATTTTCAATACTTCGTAAATTTGAAAATTCCTGAATTTGAGGATTTCAATTGTAAAAATTGAAATTTAATTTCAAATCCTGAAAATTGCGAATTCAAACACACAAAAATTTTTTCGCATTTAAGTAATTTTTGAAAATTAACTTCGAACCTTCGAGAAAAAATGAGAACTTGTTTTTTTCGCGATAAAAAATGTCAACAATGACTCGTTTTTTGTCAATATTATTCATCATCTGCAAATCTGGGTTTTAATTTACTCTGTTTGATCATGCCAGAAAAGTAAACATTACAAAAGGAAAATGTATACTTCATATCTAGGAAAAAATTGTTTAATTAACTTCGAGAGTTCCAAAAGGTTCAAAATTTCAAAAAATATGTTTATAAAAAACCCCAGAATAATAAAATTCTAAAATTAAAAATTTTCCGAAATTTTCTTCAGACGAAAAATTTCGTAATGATTTTTAAAAATTAATGAAATTCGTTCAGAAATTACGAAAACTGCGGCAAAACAAAAAGTAATAATCGGAAAATTGTTTTTCGATATCCGAACGTTCAACTCCCATAAGTGAAAGTCCACTGTATATACACAAAACAATTTTCCGGTCTGCGTACCATTTTTTGAGCACGTCCGCGAAAATGCCGGGCTAGAAAATGCACTTGGGCGCGTCTAAATTTAACCCAAGCCAAGATAATGCATGCGCAAGTGATTCACATGCACGAGGAACGGGGAAAACGTGTTGGGGACGACATTCCGGCATCCGCTACATAAACAAACCTGGCTACGCTTTTTTTATCTGATTTTTCTTGCGCTCGAAAATCGTGCGGATCACGCGAGGTTTTCTCTCCGATAAAATGCGATCGCGGATTTTATCAGTAAAAAAAAAAAAAAAAAAAAAGATCGAGTGACGAACGAGTTATGAGATGCAGTTCAATTTATTTTCATTTTCTGGAGTTTTGTTGTAATGCTACTTTATTTATCAGTTTTTTATCTAATTTTAAGCGCCTGGTTCAATTTGGATTTTTTTTTTTTCAATTTTTCGAAATATTTTGTTTGAAAATCAAGTTCCGTACAGTGAAACGTCGAAAACTGACGCAGTAGGAAAACAAAAAAAAAGTCACTAGAGAAACAAAAATCACTAAAAAAAATCAGTAAGCACCCAGCACTCACGTTTGATGTGTAAACATCTTGTGCACACTATGTCTCAATCTTTTATCGTCTTATAAAATTTACTAGAACCTTCCAGAACCATTTAGAATATTCTAGAACCATACAGAACCTTCTAAAACTTTCTAGAACCTTTTAGAACGTTCCAAAACCTTCTACAACCTTCTGGAACTTTACAGAACCTTCTAAAGCCTACAAAAACCTTCTAGAATTTCTTAGAACTTGACCCAGAACATTTCAGGACCTTCTAAAATATTCACTAACCTTTCACTATCTTCTGAAACCTTCCAGGACCTTTCAGAACCTTCTAAAACTATTTATTACCCTTTAGAACTATTTATTATGGATTTTTTAATTATTCCAGAAATTTTCCGAGATCACACGAATTTGTCTATTTTTAAATAATGAATTACATGGTTAAAAATTTTTGAGTCCTGAAATATTAGAACTTCTTAACTGAAAAATTTGAAAATGTGGAAATCCACAATAATCTCGAGAATTCCAAAATTCTGGAATTGAAAAGGCTCTAGAAAAACAAAAAGTCACTAGAGAAACAAAAAAATTACTTAAAAACAAACAAACCACATTGTATTCTCCAATGGTTCAAATTGTCTCACACACACACGCGCACACACACACACCCAAAAAATATTCCGATTTAAATAAAAACTGTACTCAAAAAATAAATGTCTAATTTCTGTGCATTTTCAATTTCTAATGTTCTCAGTCAATACAAAATCTGTTTTTTATGTGCAGACGACCAATTTTTGTCTCCACTCCACACACACAAACATTAATTCACCACAAAAACAACCACAACATTGTATCTCTAAATGTTCGTAATTGTTCGTAATTGTTCATAACTGTCAACACAACATACAGATTCTAAAAAAAAAAAAATTCATCCTATTCTGTCAATGTCTAATTCTGAACTTCCGTCGTAAATGAAATCTCCGTTATTCCCACTTCACATCCAAACAAGAAATCAGCAGAAAAACAAACAACACATTGTATCTCCGCCATGTATGCATACGTCGTCTGCATGAACGCACAGACACATCCATAGGCACACTCACCCGCCCGCACACCATCATGCCGTGTTTACAACGCACTCACTGCGCACAAGTGACAAACACGTCTAAATAATATTGTCGTAGGTCCCGAAAACAACACAAACAAAAATCAAAAAAACAACTCTCCCAATTTTTCCCACAATCCGTCAAAAAACGAGAACGTCAACAACGAATTGCGCAATTCCCGCACTTACCCGCCGGCGACGAGATGTATGACCGTGTCCCGTTGCGCCATTTTCACGATTCAACCGGATTTTTCCGAATTTCCCGCATCGATTTTTCCCACTCGCTTTATTTTGGATTTTGCCTTTTTCACGATCGGTTGGAAAACAACAATTTCGCGGTGACTCGCCGCGTTTTTGGGAATGTTCGGGGTTTTTCGAGGGTTTTCGAACAATGCGGGAATTTTGAACCTTTTGGGGTCGCCGGCTTTGTTGCGGGGGTGGATTTTTTAGGGTTTTTCGAGAGTAATTTCGGGGTGATTTTCGCGAGCGATATGCAACCCCGGCGAATGTCTCAAAACAACTGAAACTGCGCGAGTGCGCGCGCCGCACGGGAGCGAGAACTGAGAAGTGACTTGTGAATAAAGCAGTGGCGTAATGAGGGATTTTTTTTCGGGGGCGCTTCCGGGGGAAATTTTTCGTAAGTTAGTGGAAGTTTATTTTGGGTTGAACGTAATTGGGTGTTTTAATGCTGTTTTTGATAGTTTCTGAAACTATTGTAGAATAATTTTTATTCAACGCCCGCAAGAAATATGTAAATTCGTGGCCCTGCTGAAAGTGGACGAAATAGTCGACTCTGATTGTTGACGTATGACATGCGAGTGATGAACTCGTTTGCCCACTAGTGGGCGAATAATCTCTTCGCCCATGCTCATCTTAACGACCTATAGCTATTTACTCACTCACGCTCAGTTTAGCGACCGTTTACGCACGGATAGTGGAAACAAGGTGGCGGACGAGTGACTCGACAATATCGAAACGTCAAACTCCTTAACCCTAACCTCAAAATTACAAAACTGTGTGTATTGCTGCAATGTTTTTGTTGTTGTTTACAAAAGTGTCGGATACAGTCATAATAAAGCTAATATCATAAATCAAAGCAACGAAAGGGATAATTAGTTTTCAACTCCCTAAAGTACGTAGCAAAGCTCTAAGGGCGATTGTTGCGTCAATCAATCAGGTGACCCATCATTTCCCCCCCTTTGAGCAGGGCCATGAAATCATACATTTATCGCGGTTGTTGAATGAAATATTGTGTGCGACTATTGGTCGAAAGAAGAGATTCCACTCGCGTGTTGCAACACTCGCTACGCTCGTGAGGCAATCTCCACGCTCGAAGAATCTCCTCTTTCTCCCAATAGTCGCACAATATACTATTTATAGCAATATAGAATATGTGTTGTAGAATATTAAAAAGTATTAAAATAAAGTATACAATATTTTTTAATACTATTGTAGAGCATGTACTGTTGTAGACTAATTTTGTTCATCATTTCTGCATACATTTTGAGCATTTTCGGTAAGTAGAAAATTTTTTTCCAACAGTTGTTATCTTATTTTCGGAAATGTATGTAGACTTTGAAGAATCTGGTTGATTTTATGCAATTTATTAGATATTTTGGAGGATTATTCGTGAATGCTGTTAAATTTGCTTGAATTTATCGAAAACTGACAGATGTACACATTTTTGATTTTTTTCGTAACTTTTATCAGCGTCGAAATGACGAATTATTTATAAACACTATTTTTATAACAGATAGTTCGTTATTCTAAAAGTTCACTAATAGCTATTAGTTATAACCTATAGGTTATGAATGATCGAATGATCGAGTTACTATTATATATTCATATTTAGTACATATAAGAACTTGATGATTCTTCCAGAATTCTTAAAAGTATTTATTATTTTTTTTATTTCTGGATACTCACACCTTCGCACTACTTGGTATTCACGTCGACTTGGGATTTTCCCTCTATCGACCCGCGGGGGAAACCATGGAAAACCCCGTGGCAAGTAGGCGGAAACTGGCTCGAACCCCCCTGAGAGGTGCCGATATTAAGGAATATCGGTGCCTCGACCCCAGGACATTATTTTTGAGAAATAAAATCCGGGGGTCACAGGCGGGATATTCGAACCCGTCTCCTCCGCTTTCAGTGGTCCCAGCCGACCAATCGCCGCGCAGTACCGCTTAGCAATTGGTCCGCTTGACCACCGAAGCCGTTGAATTCTTAAAAGTATTTTTTCAGTGAAAAATCGATTTGTTAATTAAGGGATTCATTTTTCGTTTATCATTCAAATTTATCGAAAAAAGTAGGCAAATAGATCGTTTTAACCATCAACTTAATATCTATTGTTCATTCAAATGAGTTTAGCAGATAAATGTAAATAATGTATTTTCTCTATTCAATCTCTTAACAGGATCTATTTTTATAAACAAATGGTTTCACACAAACAAATGGTTTGATAGAAGTTAAA
>JAPYZK010008550.1:0-13003 GCA_030522785.1 Platygaster equestris | reverse complement strand
AAATTCGTATAACGAATTAACTCTGGAGAAATGTTCGAATTCTTGTTGGAAGTTTTGAGAATTTCGAAGTTTTTAACAAATTTCAAGCTAGAAAATTGACAAGTTTTGGAATTTTGAAAGTTTTCACATTTTTAAGCTGAGTAGTTTTTCAAGTTTCGTGACTGTAAAGTTTCGACGAATTTGCATAAATGTCAAAGTTCAAATATTCCAAAATTTTTAAGAATTTCTATGGTTCAAACAATTTCGAAGTTCAAAAGTTCTAAAGTTTTGAAGACTTCTAAAGCTCCGTAGCTTAGGAGTTACAAAAATATTGGAATTTTGTTTTCAAAGTTACAAAAATTTGAAAAATTCGAAGTTTCGTAATTTCCAAGTTTTTTAAATGTATACGTTTTGTCAAAAAAAGTCCTGGAATTTCACAATAAAAAAAGCTCAACAACTCTGTCCAAAATAAAAAACAAATTCGTATAACAAATTAACTCTGTAGAAACGTTCGAATTCTTGTTGGAAGTTTTGAGAATTTCGAAGTTTTTAACAAATTTCAAGCTAAAAAGTCCCGAAGATTTAGAATTTTGCAAGTTTTGAAATTTTGTAGCTTAGAAGTTTCGAAGTTCTCAAAGTTTCGTGATTGTAAAGTTTCGACGAATTAGCATAAATGTCAAAGTTTAAGTATTCTAAAGTTTTAGAATCTCGAAAATTTTGGAAATTTACAAAAATTTCGATGTTTTAATCAATTTCGAAGTTCAAAAGTTCTAAAGTCTTAAGGACTTCTAAAGCTTCGTAGCTTAGGAATTACCAAAATATTGGAATTTCCTCTTCAAAGTTATACAAAATCGAAAAATTTCGAAGTTTCGTAATTTTCAAGTTTTCAAAATGTAAGTTTTGTCAAAAAACGAATTTCACAATCAAAAAAGCTCAACAACTCTGTCCAAATATAAAAACCAAATTCGCATACCGAAAATAACTACATCCGACCTTCTATGACCCAAATGACCACGCACAAACACGTTAATGTAGGGTGCCACAGATTCAATTTTCCTTATCTTTGCAATTTCTAATCCCCCCGCCATAATTCTTGAGCGAACGCGGGCAATGCCATAAAAATTAGATTACGCATTGTCGGGGCGCGATATAATCCGTCTAATAAACGATGGTATGCGAGCCAAGAAGTGTCGTTTAGCACTCGAGTCCGTGTGCCAGGTGATCGGTGGCAATGCTGTAAGTGAAAGTGCCATATAATGCCATTCGTTCATTGCTTGGTTCGTTCGTCGCACCGAGCCCCGCGGACACGTACCCGCTTAGAAATTCACCAACACCATACCGATCTGGGGCTGGTCTTTCAGGATTCGTATCTATAAGCGAGTATGCAATTTCGCGACAACGGGTAAATGGATACGTTTCTGTTCCTGCTCACGCATCGGGGAAATGGAAACGATGATCCAAGTTTTTATTCTTCCCGGGCAATTTATCCGTCAAAGCCGATTTCTTCGGCGAGCGTGGAATAATTATTGATGAATTAGAGACTATTAAGGCTTTTTTCAAGGATGCTATAAAGAATCGAGTTGATGTTTGTGGGGGTGGAGAAAAACACTGAGGAATTTATCTGACACGAAAAAAACTATTTTTTTTTTTTTATACATGCACAAAGATTTTGGTGCCATTTTTGGAAAATTTTCAGAATTTTCTAAATTATGGGAATATTTTCGAAGTTTTATATACTTCGAAAATTCTCGGAATTATGAAGTTTCGAACATTTCTAAAGTTTTGAGATTTCCAAGATTTCTGAGATTTCGAGAATTGCCAAAATTTATAGAATTTGGTAAATGTTTCTAACTTCCGGAATTTGCAAGATTACGACAATTTTGGAGATTTCCAGGAATTTTCGAAAATTTTCCACATTTTCCAATTTCTCAAAGTAACCAAAAATGTATGAAAAATCCCAAAATTTTCAAAAACAACAAAATGGTCAAAAATTTCCGGAATTATCAGAATTATGAAAATATTTTTAACATTTTATATACATACTGCAAAAGTTCTTGGAATTACGGAATTTCGAGAATTTATAAAATTTCGAGAATTTTCGGAATTTCAAGAATTTCCTGAGTTTATATAATTTGGTGAATGTTTCTAACTTCCGGAATTTGCAAGATTACGAAAATACTGGACATTTCTAACAATTTCCGGAATTTTCCACATTTTCCAAGTTCTCAAAATAACCAAGAATGTACGTAAAATCTCAAAATTTTCAAAAATAACAAAAATTTTCAAAAATTTCCAAATTTTCCGGAATTATCAGAATTATGGGAATATTTTCATGTTATTACATACTTCAAAAATTCTCGGAATTACGAAATTTCGAGAATTTACAAAATTTTAAGATTTCCAAAATGTCTAAAATTTTGAGAACTTTCGAAACTTCAAGAATTTCCCGAATTTATAAAATTTGGTAAATGTTTCTAACTTCTGGAATTTGCAAGATTACGAAAATTCTAGAAATTTCCAAAAATTTCCGAAATTTCCACATTTTTTGAGTTCTCAAAGTAACCAAAAATATACGGAAATTTTCAAAATTTTAAAAAATAACAAAAATTTTCGGAATTATTAAAATTACGGGAATATTTTCAACATTTTATATACTTTGAAAATTCTTGGAATCACGAAATTTCGAGTATTTCCAAAATTTTGAGATTTCCAAAATGTCTGAAATTTCGAAAATTTCCGAAATATTGAGGATTTCCCGAATTTATAAAATTTTGCAAATGTTTCTAATTTCCGAAATTTGGAAGATTACAAAAATTCTGGAAATTTCCGAAAATTTCCGAAATTTTCCGTATTTTTTAAGTTCTCAAAATAACCAAAAATGTAAAAAAATTTCCGAAATTTCCAAAAATAACCAAAATTTCCAAAAATTCCAACGATTTCTGGAATTATTAAAATTACCGAAATATTTTTATAATTGTATATACTTCGAAATCCGCGGAATTACAAAATTTCGAGAATTTCCAAAATTTTACGATCTTCAAAATTTCTAAAATTTCAAGAATTTCCTGAATTTATGAAATTTGGTAAATGTTTATAACTTCCGGAATTTGCCAGATTACGAAAATTCTGAAAATTTCCAAAATTTTCCAAAATTTTCCACATATTTTAAGTTCTCAAAATAACCAAAAATAAACGCAAATTTCCATAATTTTCACAAATTTCCAACAATTTCGAAAACTTCTGGAATCATCAAAATCTCAAAAAATTCATATAAAAATTCTCAAATTTGCGCACTTGTTACATAATGTACTATTTTCGAATCATTTTAATCAAGAAGTACACAAATTGATGCGTTGCTCACTTAATTCGCAAAATATGCTCGAGTTCAACTTTTGTAATAGAACAAATGCTTCTGACACTTCGTACATGTACATTTTGAAAAGAACGAAACACAATGTTGTTTTGTCACGGGCAATTTTCTCTTACAGTGTATATTCCAGATGATTTATCGCACATTCGGTGCCAGTCAATACTTACATAATTTAAGTTTACTGTCGCAAACAAGTCAAACTTGAACGCAGTGTGTAATTTATTTAAATATCATAATTATAGCATCAGCATGAGACGGAAAAGTTTCAGAGAGTAAGTTTAAGAATGTCTCAATTTGGATATTTTCTGAACTGAACCGAAATATTTTTCATCGAAAACATTTTTATCAATTCTGAAACAAATTCGCAAACATAGAAAATCGAATTTACGTAATAAAGTTTATTGCATTTCTTCAGAAGTTTTTCACGATTGTGAATTTCGATGCCATTAACTTTTGTAGATAGAGTACTGACTCAATAAATGTGCAAAATGAGATATTGAGTAATTTTTAGATGTTGTGTGCAAATGTGTTCTAGGAAAAGTGCAATAATATGATTTCGCACTGTAAAACTACTGCACTCTGACATTTACAACTCTCGTGACTGAGAAATAATCATGTCATGATTTGGTACATATGATTTCATAGATTAGAAGTGTATTCCGGAATTGGAAGACTTTTAGGAATGATGAAATAATGGAGGTGAGGAAAAATAATAGGAATAATATGGATTTTTAGCAGTTTAGTCTACGTGAATAATTTTTCTGGATAATCTATATTATATCCATAATTTTTTCCCCTTTTGAGTTTTTTTTGCATTTGTAAAAATGCTCACTTTCTCAAAAAATGGGTCATGGGAATTTTTGAATTTGTTTAAACATCTCCTTGGAATTATGTATTCAGACAAGTGAGTCTTCATCTTTCTCATTCATTAGTTTTTTTTAGAAGTATGCTTATCTTCATGCTTTATTATCCGTGGCGAAAAATTTCCGTTTTTCAATGAAACTACGAAGGAGTATTTTTTCTATGTTCTATGCATTTTTCTGCAATTAATCAACAGTGAAAATCAGGGGTGGACGCAGAAAAAATGTTCGGGAGGGGTTTTCGAAAAAAATCTTTCCTAATTTTCGAAATTCCTGGAAATTATAAAATTTTCGTATTTTCTGGGATTTTTAGCATTATTGAATTTCTCGTAATTTTCAAAATTTCTGAAATGCGTTATGTTCTCGACAATTTTAAAATTTCCGAATTCTTGAAACTTCCGAAATTTGTGTACTTTTTCGGATTTTTTGGAATACTCAAACCTTTGAATTATAAGAAATGTTTGAAATTCTCAAAATTTTAGAAATTCTCTGAATTTTCAAAAATTTTATTATTATTGACATACTTGGACTATACAAAATTTTACGAATTCTCAAAATTTTAAGAATACTCCAATTCTTTAGGTTTATCAGATTCGTTAAAAACCAGAAAGTTTCAAAAATTCGAATAATTTCTAAGATCTCTCTCAAAAACTTCGAATTGCAAAATTTGAACTTTCAAAATTTCCGAAACTTTCCAAACTCCATAATTTTCCAAAATAATTGTAGAACTTCAAAAATTTCCGAAGCTTCTAAAATTCTCAATTCTGTATCTCAACAAAAACTACAAAAATTCCAAAAAGTCATCTAATATTCAAAAATTCGAATGAATCCTAAGATTCAAAGTTTTTGGAATTCTCGAAAATTCCGAAATTAATATTATTTTTGAAACCACTGAAATCATTGGAATGTTGAAATTCTCAATTTTTGACATATTCGCAAGTTCTCTGGAGACACAAAAGTTTGATAATTTTTCGAGACTTTTTTTCAATCTCAATTTTTCGAATTGCTCAAAAATTCGAAAATTAACGAAATTTCTAGAATTATGAAAAATTCGAAAAGTTCGAATTTTCAAAAATTTCACAATTTTTGATATTTTCGGAATATTCAAAATTTTCACAATTTCGTCAAAAATTGTAATTTTGAAGTTCCTAATTTCTTAAATTCATCTATAATTGTACAAAAATTTGAAAGTTTGAAATATTGAATTCACTGGTCAGAATTGAATTATTATTATGAAACCTACAAATATACTTCAAATTTTAGGGAAAATTTAAAGTTGAATCATCAAACCTGAAGATATCGAAAAATTCGCACTATAATGTGCGATCTTTCAACTGAAATCCGTGATTCACAATGACACAAAAACAAACATTTTTCGTGTCACTGAGAGAGTACTGAAAAAAAAAACCGTGAAAAAAAAAACATACGATTGTAACTAATTCACTTTTTCCTGTTACGCGAAAAATTTTAATCCAAAATTCGATCCACGCTTTTAAACTTCGTTTAAAAAGCTCCACGTACAAGTATTGTTTTCCCAGTTTGAGAAAATGGATCAGTTTAGAATTCTAAAATATTTCTTCACGACCATTTTTTTTCAAATATTTCGTAATCTTAACAATTTTCAAAATTACTACTTCAGCCCTTTTCTCTCCCCCATAAATTCTCCATTTATCTTCCTTTCGAACAATCAAATATCCAACCCAACAAATCGCCGTTCTGTAACTCCTTCCCAGGACAAAACTCGCATTTTCCGCTTGGGAAAACACAGGTTCCGCAACCGCGCTCGCTTTGTCGTCTCAAAACTTTGAGCAACCGCTCAAATTAGCTGTCGAATTGCGCGAACCTAAATGAGCTGTCTAATTTGCGGGTTCGCAATCGTTCCCTCAATCGCGGAATTCGCCGACTAATTGGGTTAAGCGAATGAGGAAACGATCACGCGCCCGAGTTCGTCCTTGCCCCGAACCTCACGATCCTTTTAAGGTCGAATCGGGCATATCTTTTCCACTTTTACTTTCTCGAAACCTGCCGAGCTGCTCGCCTAGTCGAAAGCTACAAATTGCATTATCGCGACGCGTTTGAAAAATATAAATGCGACGAATGAAAGTTACGATGGAGCGATTCGCGTGCATCAGTTTGTGGGGGGAAATGTCACCGTATTTGCACAACGTCCTTTGAAAACGTGGAATTTTTCCATGAAAATGGTGGAATATTGAAGTTTGAGAAAATTTCGGGAATTTGGAGCTTTTTGGAATTTGGAAAGTTCTAGAGTTTTGAAGTTTCAAAGAAATGTGAAATTCCGAAGTTTCAAAGTTTTGGAATTTTTAATTTTTAAAGGATTTTGAAATTCTGAAGTTTTGTAAATCTTAAAATTCTGGTATTTCTGAAGTTTGAACAAAATTTTGGAGGTTTGAAGTATTTTGGAGCTTTCAAGTTCTGGAGTTTGGGAAGTTTCAAAAATTTTGGAATTTCAAAATTTTAATTGAATTTGAAATTTTTGGGAATTGTCGAATTTTAGAATATTGTTATTTTGATTTCAAAATTTTCAGTTTCAATTCAATGGAAATTAAGAAGTATCTTTCTGATGTTTTTGAACGAATAGTATAATTTTTTAATACTTCAGAAATTGCAAAATGTCCGAAAATTCGACAACAAAAACATTGTTTCCATTATCCGTGCGTAAACGGTCGCTAAACTGAGCGTGAGTGAGTACATAGCTATAGGTCGTTAAGATGAGCGTGGGCGAACAGCTTATTCGCTCACTAGTGGGCGAACAAATTCGTCACTCGCATGCAATACGTCAACAATCAGGTAATCCATTATTCCGTCCACTCTTAACAGGGCCATGAAATTACATATTTTTCGCGAGCGTTGAATAAAAGTAATTTCGCGAATCGTCGACGTTGTAATTCCTCTAATAAACATGCGTTCGCATTAGCATCGGCTGTAAATCCTTGATCCTAATACCTGCGTTATCCTCGTAAAGGTCGTTCAGGCATCGAATAACCCGGCCTCGGATTGCAGGTACAAGCCGCTTTTTCTTTGCTGCCGTCACGAGTGGCGAGTCGTAAGAACTTAGTGGAAAAAAGTAATGAATGGAGAAGATGTTAACATGGATATTCGAATGATTCGAAAAAATGTAATAATGATCTGCAGTTAACTTATGATCGGGTCCCTGAGATAAATTGAATTACTCAAGAGAATTTTTTATTTACGATATCAACTTTGTGCTTTGAGCTTACATATTTGCAGATTGACAGTGCCAGAAAAATTATTATGAGTGATTATTCACGTTTGAACTGAAATTGATTCGTAATCGAAATTTCGAAAGTCTTTATTTAACCGAAAGTTTCTCATCGTGTATTCAAGTTTCCAAATTTTAATTGCCATGAAATTTTGAAAAAATTTCTCAAAGGGGGGGGGGGGGGGGGGGGGGGTTAGCAAAAAAAGGTTTCGTTATTTTCGAAATTCCTGGAATTTTTGAAGTTTTTGTCATTTTTGCGATTTTTAACATATTTGTATTTCTTGTAATTTCCAGAATTTCTGAAATGTGTAATGGTCTCGTAATTTTTGAAACTTGCAAATTCCCGAAACTTCTAAAATTTTTGTAAATTTTCGGATTTTTTGGAATACTCGAACCTTTGAATGTAATATATCATATTATATTCATTATACTATACCATAAGAAATGGTTGCAATTCTAAAAATTGCAGAAATTCTCTGAATTTTCAGAAATTTTATAATTTTTGACATACTTGGACTTTGAAAAATTTTACACCTTAAACTTTTTCGGGTGAAAATCCACTCAGTTTGAGTGAAAATCCTGCAAATCAAAATTGATTAAAAATTCAATTTTTAATGAGTTGAATATCACCCATTTTTGAGTGATATTTCACTCTAAAAAACATAGTGGAATTCGAATAATTCTGTTGAGTGAAATGTGACTCCAAAAAGAGTAAAACGTCACTCATTTTGAGTGGACTTCACATTTAATCTTGATTTGCAGAATTTTCACTCAAACTGAGTGAATTTTCGCTCGAAAAAGTGTAGGGTGTACGAATTCTTAAAATTTTTAGAATGCTCCAATTTTTAAGGTTCATCAGATTCTTTGAGAAATGAAAAAGTTTAAAAAATTCAAATGATTTCCAAGATCTCTAAAACTGAAGTTTCTGAAATTTTCGGAAATTCCAAAATTACTACGATTTTTGAAATCACTCAAATCGTTGGAATTTCTGAATTCTCAATTATTGACATATTCGTAAGTTTTCTAAAGTAACAAAAGTTTAATAATTTTTCGAAACTTTCGTAATCTTCAAAATTTCCAAATTTTTCAGTTTTTTCGAATTACTTGAACATTTGAAAATTAACGAAATTTCGAGAGTTATAAAAAATTTGAAAAGTCCGAATGTTCAAAAATTTCACAATTTTTGGAATTTTCGGACTATTCAAAATTTTTATAATTTTGTCATTTTTGCAAGTTTTAACATTTTTGAATTTCTCGTAATTTTTAAAATTTCTGAAGTGTGTCATGTTCTCGTAATTTAAAAAATTTCCAAATTCTCGATACTTCCAAAATTTTTGTAAATTTTCGGATTTTTTGAAATACTCAAACCTTTGAATATATAAGAAATGTTTGAAATACTGAAAATTTTAGAAATTCTCTGAATTTTCGAAAATTTTATTATTTTTGACATACTTGGACTTTACACAATTTTACGAATTATCGAAATTTTCAGAATGCTCTAATTTTTTAGGTTTATCAGATTCTTCAAGAAATTAGAAAGTTTTGAAAATTTGAATGATTTCCGAGATCTCTAAAACTCTCAAAGTTTTTAGAATTTCCGAAAATTTCAAAATTCCTACGATTTTTGAAATGACTGAAATCGTTGGAATTTCTGAATTCTCAATTACTGACATATTCGCAAGTTTTCTAAAGTTACAAAAGTTTAATAATTTTTCGAAACTTTCGTAATCTTAAACATTTCCAAATTTTTCAGTTTTTGCGAATTACTTGAACATTCGAAAATTAACGAAAATTCTAGAATTATAAAAAATTTGAAAAGTCCGATTGTTCAAAAAGTTTATAATTTTTGGAATTTTCAGACTATTCAAAATTTTCCCAATTTTGTTCACAATTGTAATTTTGAAGTTCCTAATTTTCTAAATTCATCTCTAATTTTATTGTACACAAATTTGAAAGTTTGAAATATTGAATCTCAGCAGACATTCTTTCCACTTTAAATTTCTCATTATTTTACTCACAAAAACAATCTTTTTCAAATTTCGGGAGGGGTTTCAACCCCTGAAACCTCCCCCCCCCCCCTCTGCGTTCGCTATTGTTAGAGGAGCTTCAGAAATCCAAATTATCTCAGCCAATTAATTACCTCAGCCAAATTACCTGAATATTATCACGAAATTTCATCAAAAACAAGCGAATAATAATGACCACTCCCCCACAAAAGACCAAATAGACCTCAATATTTCCGCGCAATCAACTTCCCCTTAATCCACCCGTAATTAAAATCGTTACGCCAAATCGAGCTTCATTGCGAAACCAAAATTTCCCCGGAGCAAAAAATGTCGACTTCCCAAAAGAGAAGTGTCACCGAACGCATTAATTATCAAAAATTTTCGTTTTTTCCATAATTTTTTCAAGTTGATCGAAAACGACTTTACGCAATCGCATCTTTATATAACCCGGTCGTTTTTCGGGGCGAGTTGAAAGTTGGGAATTTAATAAATTCTGCCTTTCGATTTTGCATCACGATTTTTGGCCCTGGATCTTTGAGGGGGCATTGCTTTAAACGGTGAAAGTGAGTCGATTTTGAAACAAATCTTTCGAGAGTGAGAAAAAATATCAAACGGACGAATCTTAGCTAATTTGCATGGAAATTTAAGAGGGAAGATGATAATCCAAGTCGAGTCGTTTTATCGCGTGCAATTTTCGACGCACAATGGACCAAAAAATCTCGTTTCCTGTTACGCGATTATGCAGAAGCTCCGAGCGTGAGACGCGGTTTGAGTTCTACGAACTTTGTTTCTTGTGCAGATTTGTTGGTGCAAATGTATTTTTACTCTTGGGTTATCTTAATTAGAAATTAATTTGTACTTAGTACAGTGATAATAATATTTTTTGAATTGTTGACGGATGTTTAGCTTAAGAATAGACATTATTTCGAAAATTTTTGAAAAATAATCCTGGTGACGTTTTTTGCGCGATTTTTGGTGGTTTTTTACGGTTTTTTTGTTGAAATAAACCAGGACAAATCGAAAATGTTCTAAAATCTCAAAACTGTTTCAAATTTGGAATGATTTCAGAATACCCGATATTTGTTAATTTTACAAATGTGTGAACTTTTTCGAAATGTTCATAATTTTCGAGTTTTTTTCCATTTTTTTAATATTTCTAAATTTTTCAAAAGATTTGAATGTTTCGAAATTGAGGAATTTTTTAACATTACAAAATTATCTATATTTTGAAAAAGAACTCACAATTTATTTGAATTTCACAACAGTTTTGAAATTTTCACAAATTTTTGTACATTTAGAATCCTTAGAATTTTTGAATCGTCCAAAAATGTTGAAATATTTTCTTTTATGAAATGTTCATAATTTTCGAGTTTTTTCAATTATTTGAATATTTCTAAATTTTTCGAAACATTCGAATTTTTCGAAATTGAGGAACTTTTTAACATTGCAAAATTATCTATATTTTGAAAAAGGACTCACAATTTTTTGAATTTCACAACAGTTTTGAAAGTCTCACAAATTTTTGTACATTCAGAATCCTTAGAATTTTTGAACCATCCAAAAGTGTTGAAATATTTCCGAGTTTCCAGATTTTTATGAGTTGTCAAATTCTTAAAATTTTTCAAATAATTCGAAACTTCCAAATTTTCATGATTTTCAAATTTTGTATATATTTTGTTTTTTATTTATTCCAATGACTTTATTTTCTTTTTATAATTTTTCAATATATTTTTTTCATTTGAAAAAAGAAATATTTTTGCTCTTTTGAAAATGTTTGAATATTTTCAAGTTTCCAGATTTTTTTAACTTATCAAATTTTTTGGATTTTGAAAATCATTCGAAACTCTCAAATTTTTATAATTTATAATTTTTTTATCTTATGTTTTTTCTTCTCATTTCAATGATTTTGTTTTTGAAATTTTCCAGTATATTTTTTTTTCACTCCAAAAATGTTGAAATATTTCTGAATGTCCAGATTTGTTTAATTTGTTAAATTATTCAAATTTTTAAAATCATTCATTATTCCCAGATTTTCAATATTTCATTATCAATTTTGATACATCTTTTCTCTATATATTTTTGTTATTCCAATGATTTTATTTTGTATTTCCAGTTTTACAATTTTTCACTTGTATAATGATTTCATTTTTGAAATTTTCCAATACATTTCTTTTTTTTATTTCAAAAATAGTAATATTTTTTTTCCATTTCAAAAAGGTTAAAATATTTTCAAATATCTAGATTTGTTTAACTTCTTAAATTATTAAAATTTTCGAAATCATTCAATATTCCCAGATTTTCATCATTTCATTATCAATTTTTTTACATCTTTTCTCTATGTATATTTTTGTATTTCAATGATTTTATTTTGTTTTTCCAATTTTCCAATTTTTCACGTGTATTAACATTCTATCTCTTCGATATAATAATTTTTTTTCATTCTGAATCCCAAAACCCAAAATCATTTTCATACTACCAAAAAATACCAAACACGTAAAAATCTTATCGACCCCTTACCAAAACTACATCCAATCAACCGTGTTCCCGATTTATCACCGACCTCGATTTTCGTCGCGAATCTCAGTCATTTTTCTCCGGGTTCGAAGAACCCATCGCGAAAGCATCGAACAAGATCCTCTCGGGATGAAAATAGAAAAGGGTAAAAGGGTCGAGTTCGCGGCGAGTATTTCGCCTGAATTAATCGAGCGGGATAATATATAAATTGAGCCACGCGGGGAAAGGGGAACCCCTGAGAATCCTCGGGAAAATTTGCCGTGCAGCGCAATAAAAGCCTGTAACTGGTTGCGTTTTGCAGTTTACGGACTGGAGCATTGCACCGCGATCGGAGTCACGGACCCACACTCTCGAGGACCCTGCGGAGAGTTTCAGTCGTATTATTCCGAGCGAAAATTCACCTCCGTTTATCCTTCTCTCGTCGCGTGACTCATGGGGAAAAATCGTTTGGAAAAAGACGATCGACGGTCGTCTTTGAAAGGTCGTTGATATCAAATAAAACGATATCAGTGGACTTTTTAAGGGGTTCAAGAGTCCAGGGGTGGACGGAGAAAAATTTTCGGGAGGGGTTTTCGAAAAAAATGTTCCCTAATTTTCGAAATTTCTGGAATTTCTGAAAGTTGAGTAATTTCTGTGATTTTTAGCATTATTGAATTTCTCGTAATTTTCAGAATTTAGGATATGTGTGATGTTCTCGTCATTTTTGAAATTTCCGAATTCTCGAAACTTCCAAAATTTTTGTATATTTTAGGATTTTTTGGAATACTCAAATCTTTGAATATAAAGAAATGTTTGAGATTCTGAAAATTTTATAAATTCTCTGAATTTTCAAAAATTTGATTATTTTTGACATACTTGGACTATACAAAATGTTACGGATTCAGTCCAGGGGCGAACGCAGAAAAATTTTCGGGAGGGGTTTTCGAAAAAAATGTTTCCTAATTTTCGAAATTTTTGGAATTTCTAAAATTTGAGTAATTTCTGCGATTTTTAGCATTATTGAATTTCTCGTGATTTTCAGAATTTCTGAAAT
>JAPYZK010008546.1:0-13386 GCA_030522785.1 Platygaster equestris | reverse complement strand
GGGGGGGGGGGGGGGGGGGGGGGGGGATAGAAAGCGATTTTTTTTCGTTTTTTCGATATTATATAATATCGAAAAAATGAAAAAATATCGATTTTTATCCCCCCCCTCCCCCTCCCCCCCCAAAAAATAAAAAATATCGATAAAAATTTCCCTTCATCCCTAATAAAATCCAACGACCTCAAAAATCCAATAAAACAGTTGAACAAAAAACCTAACCACAAAAAATAAAAAATCAGAAAAAACACATAATAAGCTGAAAACGCAAAAAAACGCCAAGTGCCATCCCAACAAGGTCCATTTTCCCTAATGAATCATTGGAAAAATGACCCTTATGAAAATAGCCCTTGGCGCCCTTGAATCTCCCCGAAAATGCACTCACGCTCGTGATGATGGTGCCCTCTCCGTGGTGGTGCCGATGAGGGTGCTCGCCTTCGGGTCCGGGGTGAAGTTTGGAGCTGGAGGAGCTGGCGCCCGGGGGAACGACGTCCGGAGGTTCGTCCCCGTCCTCCTCCTCGTACTCGTCCTCGTACTCGTCGTAGTCGCTGGAGTCGCCGCTCCCGTAGGTCACGTCCCGGTCGTTGTCCGCGGTTTCCTCGTAACCGGAACCGACTTCCCGGCGACTCCGCGAGAGCGACGTCGAGAACAACCTCCTGACCCGACAGCCCACGACGGGGAGCTGCAGGACTTCCGTCAGCGTCCCGTCCCGGCGCTGCTCCTCTATGTGGTCCACCATGTCGGTTTGGTGCTTCCACGTGCGGTTGTTGCAACCGATCTGGTGGGGTGGAGAATAATTGTCCGTTATCTGGAGAATTGTGTCCAGGGTTTGGTTGGGGTGTTGGGAGGGGTTGTTAAGAGGTGGAATTTGGATGCAGGAGTTGGATTTTGAAGGTCGAGGAGGTTTTCAGGAAGTTATTTGGAGGTTAGAGTGTGTTTTGGGAGTTTTTCGGAAGTTTAGGGAAGTTTGAAGAACTTTTGAAGGTTTTGGAAATTTGTGTGTGTGTGTTTCTCGATGTTTTTGAGAGTGTTTGGGAGATTTTTGGAGTTTTTAGTAGGGTTATGAAAATTTATCGCCGTTTTGAGAGAGATCAGAAACAGTTTTTAACTCAAGATGAATTAATGTGATGTCACTGATGTCTCATAAGTTGGAGGGGAAATTGAGATGGATTGATTTTGGTGGGAATGACGAAATTGTCATCGTGGGCGGTGAAATCGGAAAAAATACCGATGAAAAAGTAAAATAGGTTATAAGTGAACGTTTGTGGTTATATATGGCGTTTTTGCGGGACGAGAAAATGGTATTCGAACCGATGAAGTCAGAGACAAAAGTAGAAAATGTGCCTATTTTTCGCTCACCTGCCATTGTATGGAGGTCAGATGCGAGTCGCTGTGGCGTTTGTTGCTCTTCGGGCTTGACGAATCGAGCTCGCCCGCGCATTCTTTTTTCCCGCACGGCTGCATCGTCAAGGAATTCTGTGTTCGAGGGAAAATTGTTTGCAATTGTTTCGAAGTTTTCGAAAAACGTTTCATCGTATACAAAATATGGGAGGAGGGGGAATTCTAGATGCAAAATTGTGAATTTTATGCGAAACACAATAATCATGAATTTCGAGGGAGGGAAGAGGGCAAAAATCTCGAAGTTGTTTTCTACTCAAATACAAATTATGTACGGCTTGGAAATAATATAAAATGAAAATCGTCAGAAAATAATCGGAAAATCTGCATTATTTACAATTTTGAACGCCAAAAATATTAAATTGGTTCGTCGATTTACCATACCTGCGCGAGACCGAAAAATCCGGCGAGATTTTCCAGCGCGTTCGTCTTTTCCTGAGGCTTGATCCTGTCAAACGTCTCGTTAATGAAAAGCGTCATCACTAATTTGTCGTCATCTTTGTCGCATCGGCTCTGTGAAAAAAAAGCGATACGAAAAGTTAGAGTGATGAAAGCAGCCGATGTACAGAAATTGTTTGCGAATAGACGATCGTTTGTGAAGGATCTCCAACATTTTGCTAATATCGCTTAATAGACGATTTTTTTCTGTCAAAATCGCTTCTGTTTGACGTTTTTTTTAGTATATAGTTTCATAGAAGCAAATCCGGTGAAAGATCGTCTTTGAGCCATCTTTTGACTATACTTTGAATAGACGATCGTCTTCTGTCGAACTCGCATCTATTTGACAATATTTCATAGGAGATCGTCTAATGGAAGAGAATTCAATATTTGACGATCGTTTTTGGACAATTTTTACTCGAGTAATCGATAACTAGACGATTTTTCTTCAACGATTTTGTAGTAAAGGATCGTCTTCAAGCGAATTTTACAGAAGATCGTCTGATGAAGCGAATTTTACAGAAGGTCGGCTGATGAAGCGAATTATATCTCAGACAATCATCTTTGAACAACTTTGATGAAGTAATCGATAACTAGACGATTGTTCTTTAACGATCTTTTAGTAAACGATCGTCTTCTATCAAACTCGCTTCTATTTGACTAATTCGATCGTACACGATCGTCTTTGAACAATTTAAATTGTTGATCAAGTGATCTATACTGAGACGATTTTACTTCAACGATCTTTGAGTAAACGATCATCTTCAAGCCAATTCTCTTCTATTGGTCAATCTTCTTCACACGATGGTGAAATTAGGACACTTGACATCTCCAAAAAAAGAAAAAAAAACTCGTTTTATTAAATCGTTGAATTATCTTAGTCAAATTCGCTTCTACCCGACGATTTTTCTCAGAAGATCGTCTAACAGAAGCAAATCCGGCTGTGAATGATCGTCTTTAAACTATCTTCAAACGATATCGCCCATTTTTCCGTCGAATCGATGATTGTCTTCAATCAAACTCGACAAAATTTCCCAGAAGATCGTTTAAGAGAAGCTAATCCATTCATAGACGATCGTCTTTGAACAAATTCGTTTTTTTCGATCAATCTTCTTTAGACGATTTCGACACATCGAAATCTACTGAAAGCAGGACATTTGACATCGCTGAAAAAATGAATGAAACCGGAAAAACTGTGGAAAACAGGACACATCCCACTGAAACAAGATTAATGGCAACGCCAACTCCAGGACGAGTCGCGCTCGCAAAAAGCTTCTTCTTTCGCACTTTTTCGGAAACTTACTTTGCCATCTTTGCGGCTCGTCTCGTCCGCGCGTTTCTCGGGGACGACGCGCACGTTGAACGCTTTCGTCACGAGCTGATCCCGCTGCAGCTTCTTCGCCAAGGTAAAAATCAACTTGTGCTTTCCCTCGTCCTTTTTCGACGCTACGCCGACTATCGTGGAAGCCGGCTCGTCCCAGTACAACCATGAAGGCAGTCGTTTTTCTTGTACCGGGGGGGGGGGGGGGGGGGGGTGTCGGGGGGGGTGGGGGGGGGGGGGGGGGGGGGATTTGCATGTTTTTTGGGGTGGATTTCGAATTCATGGAAGTTTTTGAGTGTTTCAGTGTGGAAATTGTTCGATTTGATAGGGGAATGACTGAATTTTTGGATTTTGGAATTTTTCGAAGTTATGAATGTTTGAATTCTGGGACTGAAGGATTTTTGACTTCAAGTTTTTTAAGGGTTTTGATGGAATTTTTGGGGATTCAAAAACAATATTGGAACAATTCGAAAGTTCAAATAAATTTGGAAGAATATCGACGAAATTTGAAAATTTTCGGAAATGTTTGAAGATTTTCGGAAATCTTTCTTGAAATCATTTTTTTTTTTTTGGGCTTTGGAAATTAGAAATGTCTGAAAATTTATTAAGAGTTCTTTTGTAAATTTTTCGAAAATTGTTGGATGTACTCGAAACTGTGATGGTTTTGGTAAATTCATCAGAATTTTTTGTGAATAGTTACGAATTTTTTGAAATTTTGAATGATTTTCAAAATTTCTCCCATTTTTACTAGTATTTTGATAAATTAGTAAGTTTCTAATATTTCATAATTCTGAACAATTTTATGATAATTTTTTCTTGGACTTTGAATATTCGGAAATAAAAGTGTCTGTAAATTTATTAAAAGTTTCAAATTTTTTAAAAATGGTCGAATGTATTCTAAGTTGTGAAGATTTTAATAATTCATCGGAAACTTTTGTAAATAGTTACGAATTTACAGAAATTTTCGATGACTTTCAAGATTTCTCCCATTTTTACCAGCATCTTGATAAAATTGGTAACTTTCGAATATTTCATGAATTCTGGAAAATTTTATAGTATCTTTCCTTGGATTTTAAGTGTTTCGGAAATTAGGAATGTCTGAAGATTTATTGAAAGTTCTAAATTTTACTTGCCAGATGTACTAAAAATTGTGATGATTTTAGTAATTCATCAGAGATTTTTCTTAATAGTTACGAATTTTTAAAAAGTTTCGATGGTTTTCAAAATTTCTCAAATTTACACCAGCAGCTCGATAAATTAGAAAATTTTTAATATAACATGAATTCTGGACAACCTTAGAGTATTTAGTACTTTGTGAAGATTTCCAGAAGTTTAGAGAAAATTCAAAAAGGTGAGCAAATTCACGAATCTGCACAAATTTTGGGGTATGAATCCGAATCACCAGATTTCCTTCAGAAGTATGAAAATTTTTCGGTGCCTGTTATAATTTCTTTAAATTCCAAAAATCATATGAAATAAAAAAAGACCCCCAAAAATGAAGTAATAGATACAATTCAGACCTAATCGAAATTTGTGTTTGAGAAGGCTTCGAAATTCTTCAAAAAAAGTTTAAAAGCTTCCTGCAAAAGTGATCTTTACATTTATCATGAAACGCCTCTCGCACAAAAAAAATCGATTGCAAGTACCACACACAGCAGAAAATAAGAGCGATAAACATTATCGTTGATAAAACAAAAGTCATCAATACTTAATAAAATTAATCCATATCCGAAATTCCATAGATATTCATATGATAACCTTATGATCGACATTTATGGAGAGGTTACTGTGTATAAATAATTTAAATCGAGAGTTTACTGTATAGAATGACTTGATTTAAGGGTAAACTCTATTAAGAGGACGTTTACAGAGATTTTACTGTGTTTAAATGACTCAAATTGAGGGTTTACTTTTACAGAGATTTTACTGTGTTTAAATGACTCAAATTGAGGGTTTACTGTATATTAAAAGACATGATTTAAGACTAGACTCTCGTTAGATGTCTTTTATGGAGAGTTTACTGTATTCAAATGACTTGAATAGAGGGTTTACTGTATGTCAAAAGACGTGATTCGAGAGTAAACTCTCGTTAGAGGACTTTTATGGAGAGTTTACTGTATTGACATGACTTAAATCGAGGGTTTGCTTTTATAGAGAGTTCACTGTGTTCAAATGACTTGAATCGAGAGTTTACTGTATCAAATGACTTGATGTAAGAGTAAATTCTATTAAGAGGACATTTATAGAGATTTTACTGTGTTCAAATGACTCAAATCAAGGGTTCACTGTATATTAAAAGACACGATTCAAGAGTAGACTCTCGTTAGAGGACGTTTGTGGAGATTTTACTGTGTTTAAATGAGAGGTTCAGAGCAAAAGTGAGACGAGTAGAGACAGAATATATGGACTTTCGTATATGTCTGGCTTTCTTTCGTTTCACTTTTGCTCTGAGCATCTCATATGACTCGAA
Source organism: Platygaster equestris (assembly GCA_030522785.1). Classification (NCBI taxonomy): domain Eukaryota; kingdom Metazoa; phylum Arthropoda; class Insecta; order Hymenoptera; family Platygastridae; genus Platygaster; species Platygaster equestris. The sequence goes on along the minus strand of JAPYZK010008546.1, from coordinate 7,765 downwards.
TCAAGCATTTACTGTATGTAAACGATTTGATTCAAGAGTAAATTCTATTTACATCACTTTTATCTCGAGTGAACTTTATTTCCACGACTCAAACTGAGATTCCACCGTATTTTAACTCGAATCAAGAGCAAACTGTAAAAAATAACGTGCATATATGCAAAAAATTACCCGATATCGTTGTCTGCCACCCTCGAAGAAATTCTTGGGAATCTTCAGCTTGAAGACGCGACCAACAACCGCGGTCACGTCACTGAGGGCGTTCTTTGGTTTGTCGAAGTGCCGGGAAAATGCCTTTTTCCTCCCTTTCGCGAAAGGTTTTTCCTCGCTATCCCGACGTGCAGGGGCCTCGGGTCGACGCGTCGCTTCCTCGACGACGTCGTTGAGTCTCGGCACCGAGAAATCCTTGCCCGCGTCGTCGAACACCAGGTCGTCCTCTTGGAAAGTCAGCGCGATCGCGGCGAGAGGCAAAACCAGGCCGACCAAGGTCACGACGAGGCACTTCATCTTGCTCTGTATCTCCTCGCGAGGCGCTCGTTATCATATCATGGCGCTGCAATGGAAAACTTTGAACTTGAGCTCGAGATGGAAAAGTTTCGAGTTGTTTAGAGTATTGTATTTACTCGAAGATAAGCCGCATCTCGATTTTTGGTGCCCAAATCAGTGAAAAACCATTTGTGCTCGAATAATAAATAAGCCGCATTTCAAAAATTCGTAATTCTCGGTAATCGCTACGTCAATTCACATGGCTTTGGCAAGCAAATCCACTAAAAAAATCTAGAAGTCCGTAGAAATTTCAAGAAATCCAACTGACTAGAAGTCCGTAGAAATTTCAAGAAATCCAACTGAGGGGAAAACCACAGACAATGTGGGTGTATTTTCCAGCACACAACAGCATTTTGCATTATTTGGACGTTTGTATCCGAATATAAGCCACACCACGTTTTTCAAGCTCTAAAAAACCGAAAAAGGGTGCGGCTTATATTCGAGTAAATACGGTATTTGTAGTTTTTGTGTGTGTGTGTGTGTGTTGGGGGGGGGGGTATTTTTATGTGTTTTTCGAAGTTTTTGACATGGTACTATTTTAATTTCTTCGAGTGGATACATTTTTGATGTTGAAAGATGGGTACTTTTTTGCTCGATTTTTGGGGAATGAAAAATTGCTCAGTCGTGACATTCGCTTTTTTTATATACATGCAAATATGACGGCTTTTCTCCTTGGTCGCTTAGCACGGAGCTCGAAATAGACAATGTATTCAGATTCGTTTTGCATATCTGGGTAACGGTTTTTGAGCGTGATTTCTGCGGAATCGCGTCATGCGAAAATTTGCACGTTCTGCGGTTTGGCTTTTTTTTGGAAATGTTATTCTGGAATTTGAAAAGAAAAATTTTTTTCAAAAATTTCGTAACTTAATGGGATACAGTATTTTCATTTTCCAGCGTTATAAAAAATAGGTTTTGTTGTTTGTGCTTAAAATAAATTTTGGGTGAAAATGAAATTCGGAATGTAGAAAATTTTACGAAACTTTGAAATCAGTGTTTTTGCGTATTATTCCGTGATTCGCAAAATGAAATAAAATTTCCGCTGTGTGGATATCCACAGACCATTTTTCAGATTTTCAGATTCACAACCAATGATTTTTGTATATATTTCAAAATTTCATAAATTTTTTTAAATTCCTGTAGGATCGAAAAAATTATAATTTCCTATAAGATTTTTCAGTAAGCTTATAAATCATCTGTAATGGCTTGACAAGCTGCACAATTTTTTTTTTAGATTGGGTGAAGAACATTTTTTTCACTGAACTTATTTTTTTAATGTGTTTTGGTGGTCGATCATGAAAATTTATATTTATTCTTTAAAGAACTGTTTTTTTGACACACTTTTTGACGTTTCGGCGAAAGAATTTTTTACTCCGAAAGACTGATTCAACTTGTACATAGATGATGTTGATTGATCATACAGATAAGATTATGAAATTGATACTCCAGACCTTACGTAACGTGAGGACTTTTTTACGTTATGAATTTAACCGTTCGATTTCGAGCTGGAAATTTTTGATGAATCGAAACCGGTGATAATTTGTGCTGAGAATAGAATTTTTTCCTATGGTTTGAATTGAGGATTCATTATAGGACCTGGAATCTGATGAGTCAGTTATATTTTGATTATACACTCGTTAATTATAATTATTTAAAAAAATTAGGCTATTTCATAAATAAATAGAAAATAGAATAAATGAAATAATTTTGCTTGTATTAAAATCCTTCTGTTGAAAGTTTGAAAAAATCTGAACAATTATCGGAATATTAGCAAAAAAAGAAGTTTTTCAAATTTTGATATCTTTCTCTTTCTACATTTTTCGGAAATTTTGGAGAGAGGTAATTTTTCATTGAGTCAGGGAATAGTCTCTAAATTTGAATTCTGTAATTTTAAAATTGCTCAAATTTTGCTGAGACTTGAAGAAAAATTTCCTAATTTCCAAAATTGCTGAGTAACACAATATTTCTCAATTTATAAGTTTGCTTAATTCCAAAACTGATCTCGTGAAATCATAACAATTTTATTTGTTCTCAAAATGTTAATATCAATAAACATAACAAATCACAAGATTCGAATTTTATCGTTTTTTAAATTTTCCGATCGGAATTAGGTAGAAATCCTTCCATTCGCTAATTTCAAAATTTCGAAATTGAAATGCTCAATTTTCATAATAATTTTGAAACTTTCGAACTTGCATTTTAAGACCTCAGTTTGCATATTCCGATCTTCAGTTTTTGAATTTTTATCTCTTGAATCCACATTTTAAAAATCTCAGAATCATCATAAAAATTTTTTAACTGCCAAACTTTTTAGGCTTCAAAACGTTAAAACCTACGAAATTATGAAAAGTTTCAAAATTATAAAACTCCTAAATTTCAAAAAGTTTCAAAACTACATTATCATTAATTTTAAGATTCTTTAAAAATTCCATGACTTCCAAAAGTTTCAGAATGTCCGAAATTTTCAGAACTTCATAATTCATCAAAACTTGAATTTTTCAGAACTTCCGAAATTTTGAAAGCGTCAAAATTTCCAAACCTTTCGAAATTCAAGAACCTCACTACTTCGAAATGCTCAAAAACTTCAAAATTCGTCCAATTCGTCCCAATTCGTCAAAACTTGAAAATCCTGGAAATAAAAAATTTCTGAAACTTCTAGTCTTCAAAACTTTAAACTTTCGAAGTTTCCAAAATGCCAGACATTTTTTATTTCAAAATTGTCCGGAAATTCCAGAATCCGCGAAACTTCCAAAATGTAAAAAATTCTCAAAGCATCAAAAGTTCTGAAACTTCGAAAATTTCAGAATCTCACAATTTTAAGGTACTCGAAAACTTAAAATTCATCTTAATTCTTCAAAACATAAAAATCCCAGAATTCTTAAACTTTCAAAACTTCTAGGCTTCAAAGTTCTTAAATTTCAAACTTTTCGTACTTCCGAAATTTCTGAAACTTGAGAAATTGATAATTCTTCAAAACTTCAATGTTCTAGAACTTCTAAAAATTCCCAAAGCTTTAAAAGTTCTAAAACTCAAAAATTTTCAAAACCTTACAACTTTAAAATGCTCCAAAACGAATTCAAAATGTATCCTAATTCGTCGAAACTTTAAAATCCTAAAATTACAAAATTTTCTGAACTCTTAAAAAAAAGAAACACCCCTATGTATTTTCCTTCGATGTACAAAGTACTGTATGCACCATAGGAAACATTATTTTGTCCCATAATGTACTAATTATATTCTAAAACCAACAACATAATAAATTGGAACGACCAGAAAAGCAAGAATCAATACTTTCACATCACATTTTTTCACTCTAAACACGTGAACGAGCCGAATTAAACTTGGGCGAGAGCGTTGATTGTTGCGAATGACCCTTATCCTTGCAAGAGCCGCGGGGTTTCATTTCGCGTGGCGTAAAAGGCGCGCCGTTGGAAAACTTGTGAATGAATATAATCTAGCATCGCGTCATAACTGCAGCACGTCGCGCATTCCAATTCAACGAATCGCTCATTGAGCTTGCTTCCTAATTGAGCGACGCTTTTCGAGATAAGGCTTTTCCTCATACGATATGTGGATGTAAAACATGATCATACGTGATAACATGATAGAAATTTCAAGTATAAAATTATACTTACGTCCGTATTAATACGGACATATCCGTATTTTAAATGCGAAGTCAAGAGTATTCCAAATATGTTAATTATTCTGGCATTTCGGAAGTTTTCAGAATTTTCGAAATGTTGCCATTTTTTGAGATTTTTAGAATTTTCTCCATTTCGTGGAATTGTAGAATATATGAGAATTCCCAAAGTTTCGAAAATTTTGGAGAGTTGAATAATTATGAAATTTCTGGAGAATATGAGAATTTTATAAGTTTTGAGGATTTCAAATGTTTGGATGATTTTGGGATTTCGAAAGTTGTAAGGATTTCGGAAATTTTGAGAATCTTGAAAATCTTCGAAAATTTTTAAAGTTTTAATAATGTTGAATATTTTAATTATCCTGAAGTTTTTCAATTTCAGGATTTTGAGAATTATGAAAGTTTTGAAAATTATGAGAATTTTCGAAGTTGAGGGTATTTCAAATATTTTAATCATTCTGGCATTTCGAAAAATTTTAGAAATTACAGAATGTTGCCGTTTTTGGAAAATTTTAGAATTTTCCCCATTTCGTAATATTTTAGTACACATGAGAATTCTCAAAATTACGCGAATACCGAATATTTTTATTTTGATAATTCTGAAATTTTTAAGATTTTCGAGAAATTTAATAACTTCGATAATTATGAATTTTCTGACATTTTTGATAGTTTTCGAAGTTTCAAAAATTTCAGGTGTTTTGATCATTACAGAATCGGAAAATTTCAAGAATTTTGAAAACTCTTAGAGTTTCGAAAATAGCAGGAATCATACAAATTTCAATAATTATCATAAATGTAATAATTTCGTATATTTTTAATTTTTTGAACAACTTAAAAGTTCTGGGAATTTCAAATATTTTTAGAATACCTTAAATTTTGTGACGAGGGGCGGGGAGGGGGGGGGGGGGTGAGAATTTCAAGAGTTATTATGAAAATTTTTATAATTCTGAGATTTTTGAAAATTTTAAGGATTATGAAAGTTTCGAGAATTCAAGAATTTTCGAAGTTTTATCATTCTGGAATTTTTTAGATTTTCGATAAATTTGAAAACTTCGATAATTATGAATTTTCTGAAAATTTTGATAGTTTTCGGAGTTTCGAAAATTTTAGGTATTTTGATCATCACAAAATTGAGAAAATTAAAAAAATTTTGAAAACTCTTAGAGTTTCGAAAATTGCAGGAATCATAAAAATTTTGAAAAATTTAATAATTATCATAATTATAAGAATTTCGTATATTTTCAATTTTTTGGACATCTTAAAAGTTCTGGGAATTTCAAATATTTTATAATACCTTAAATTTTGCGACGGGGGATGAGTGGAAATTTCGAAAAATTATCATGAAAATTTATATAATTCTGTGATTTTTGGAGATTTTGAGGATTATAAAAGTTTTGAAAATTTCAAGAATTTTCGAAGTTTTATCATTTTGGCATTTTAAAAGTTTCCAGAATTAAAAAAATTATGCCGTTTTTGAAGTTTTTAGAATTTTCACCATTTCGTAAAATTTTATAGTACATGAAAATTCTCAAAGTTTCGTGAATTCCGAATATTTTGATTATTCTGGAATTTTTGAGATTTTCGATAAATTCGAAAATTCAGATAATCACGAATTTTCTAAAAATGTTGATAATTTTCGAAGTTTGAAAAATTTCAAATATTTCGATCATTATGAAATTGAAAAAATTTCAAGAATTTCGAAAACTTCCAAAAATATATTAGGAATCGTAAAAATTTTAAAAAATTAAATAATTATCATAATTATGAGAATTTCGTGTATTTTTCATTTTTTAAACATCTCAGAATTTCTGGGAATTTTAAATATTTTTAGAATACTTTAAATTCTGCGACGGTGGGGGGTGGGGGGGGGGGGGATGGAACATGTCCTGATTTTTCGTTCTCGCTATCTGGACACCCTAATTTTATTACACCAGGGTGTTTGAAACTTAAAAAAAATACTGCATTTCGCAACTAGTTTCGAAACTGAATCAATTCCCATTCACCATTCATTGAATCAACATGTTCTCTCCAACCTACTAAAAAAATGTACAAATGATGATCTCAACAACGAGAAGAAACGAAAAAAGGTTACAAATCGAAGGAGACGATTTACATGTAAGGGGCCATTTTTTTCTTCCTTTTCCCTTGTCAAAGACATGCGACAAGATGGAGAAATTTGTGTCCCGGGCAAGCTGGCTTTGAGATAAGATCGAGAAATTAATTTGAGATTTGAAGTACACGCTTTGTTGGAGCGAAGGACGCTTTGTTGGATATCTTTGCGCGGTGAATGTTTAACGGCATCTGAGAGGCGTGATGTTTAGCCTATCCTGATTTACGATGGCACCGGCGGAAATACGTGATTGGACTTTCGAGGGTCTCGAATTTCCGTCCATCGCGATTTTTCAACCCCCGGCGAAAAAGCTTTATCTTACTGAGAGGAATGTTGCGGGGATGGGGTGGAATATGAAATTAGAATGAAAATAATAAGAGATGAATAAAAATTTCCGAATCTGAAGTTTAAACTTCAGAACTTTATAGTAATTTTTCGAAATACGAGAGTTTTCGAAATTTCCAAAGCTTCAATATTTGCGAAACTTTGGAAATTCCAAAACCTCACAACTTCGAAATGCTTGGAAATTTCGAAATTCATCCCAGTTCGTCAAAATTTCGAAATCCTGAAATTTTGACATTTTCGAAAATTCTTGCCTTGAGAACTTGAAAACTTTAGGAATTTCCAAAAGTTTCAAAATTACCGAATTTCTGAAATTCTAAATTCATCAACCATTCTGAAATCTGCAAGAATTCAGAAATTTATGATTTTTGGAAACTTCGAAATTTTAGAACTTCCAAAATCCCCAAAGCTTTAAAAGCTCTAAAACTTTGAAAATTCCAAAATCTCACATTTTCAGAATGCTTATAAACTTCAGAATTTATTTTCTAGTTCGTAAAAACTTCGAAATTATAAAATTCCAAAATTTCCGAAACTGTCAGGCTTCAATAATTCACAATTTTCGGAAGTTACAAAAGTTTGAAAATTACGAAATTTCTAAATTAAGACATTCTTTGAGAATTCAAGAACTTTCAATACTTCCAAAATGTTCGGAATTTCCATAACTTCAGAACTTGTCAATTTTGAAATTCCAAATTTTGCGAAAATTTCAGGCTTCACTATTTTACAATTTTCGAAAGTTCGTCAAGTTTCAAGATAGAAATTTCTAAATTTAGAAGTTCTTTGAAAATTCCAGAACTTTTAGAACTTCCAAAATGTTCAAAATTTCCATAACTTCAGAAGTTTATGATTCTTGAAAACTTCAAAATTCCAGAACGTCCAAATTTTCAAAACTTCTTGCCTTTAAAACTTGAAACTTTCAGAACTTCCAAAACTTCTCAATTTCAAAATTCATCAACAATTCTGGAATTTCCAAAACTTCTGGAATTTCTGAAACTTCCGAAATTTATGATTCTTCAAAACTTTGAAATTTCAAAACTCCCAAAATTCCCAAAGTTCCAAAACTTCAAAAATTCCAAAACCTCAAAATTCCAAAATGCTTAGGAACTTTCAAATTTTCCTATCCCGATTCGTCA
>JAPYZK010008540.1:0-16202 GCA_030522785.1 Platygaster equestris | reverse complement strand
CCTACGAAGGAAAGGTTCATTGACTTTCAACCCGAGGGACTCAATCAAGCAGGGACAGATATATCTCATGAAGTATCGTTTGCTTTTCGTGTTTATTCCCCGCTCGGACCGGCTATTATTGAGCAACCGAACGCATGAATAATGAAACTTCTTTTGTAGCAGTTTATCGCGTCGTATAAAGTTTACGGCCGGAGGTTGACGAATGCCCGGCCGCGAGAGCCGGAAGTATAAGGTCACGTCTCGGGGAAAAATGAGCTGGGAAAGAAGAAGACAAGGGAGGCCCACTTTGAATGTGCAATCGGGAGGTGGAGAAACGTTTACGTTTTTACGGGGCTTTTTGCCTCCTTTTTTTTGTGCCACGGTGCTTGGGGAGCGGATAAAAAGGCTTGTTACATGCATGCATTTTGAGGTTTTCGCAGTTTTTTTTTCTGCTGACGATTGTGGGAATGGGTTTTGGGAGAATAAGTCTTTTCTTGAACATGGTGGGTGTGAAATCAGGGCGTCCGAGTGGTTGATTGTTGTCGTCACGAATGGATTCTCGGTGTAATTACTGTACACATTTCACGGTATACACAGGTTGTACGATGTTTCTGGATGGGTGTGAAAAAAAGTGTGTTGGTACAGCTACAATTGAACATATAGATAATTTTGTAGGACCATTATGGATTCTATTGTTCAGACTTTTGACTGAATAGTTGGAATTTGCTCTCTGGGAGAGATATCTGAATTTTTGTCCTCACCAGTGTCGAAGGCAGAAATTTATTCATTTTTTATGGGGTTTTGATTTTAACCCTAGGGAGGAAAACCTTTCAAAGGCTTTCTTTTCCGAAATTCTGGAAAATTTGAAAAATCTAACACATTGCAAAAAAGTGTATTTTGAAAAAAGTAGTAGAAGAATTCTGATTTTCACAAGTATCAAAGTTTTTGAGAAACTGAATAATTTAAAAAATTTTTAATATTCCAAGATTTTCTGCAAATTTTTGGAATTTTTAGAGTTCGGAGAATTTCGCGAATTTTAGAAGTTCCTGAGAAAATGAAAATTTTGAAAATTTCGAAGTCTTGAAAAAGTATTAGGAATTCTGGAAATTCACGATATTTTCATAATTTTTAGAATTACGAAAATTTTACGAATTCTTAACATTTCGAGATACCTAGTATTTTGAAATATTTTTAACATCTTAATATTTTTAACAATTTTGAGAATTTTCGAAGTTCGAAGTATTTTGAGGATTTTGAAAGTTATTGGAATTTTGATAATTCCAAGAAATTCAAGATTTTCGTTAATTTAAGAGATTTTGAAAAGTTTCAAAAATTATGAAAATTCACAATATTTTCATAATTCGTGAAATTACGAAAATTTTACGAATCATCCACATTTCAAGCAACTTCATAATTTCGAACATTTCAAGATTTTTCATAATTTAAAGAATACCGCAAGTTTTTGATATTTTAGCAATTTTCAGAATTCCAAAAATTTTAGAAATTTCAGTTTTAAAAAGTTTCGAAAATCTCAAGAATTTTTGGAATTCAAAAAATTTTCAGAAAATCTAAAATTTTTGAAACTTTTGAGATTTGAAAATGTCTTGGAAATTATGAAAATCAAATATAATTCCATAATTATTAAAATTCCGAAAATTTTACGAATTTCTGAAACTTCGAGAAACTTTATAATTTTGAACATTTCAAGATTTTCAACAATTTCGCGAATTTTCAAAGTTTGGAGTATTTCAAGAATTTCAAAAATCTACAGAATATTGACGATTTCTCAAAAAAATACAGGTTTTTCGATTCCCACACAAACCTCCCCTTTCCAAACCCGCGGAATTTTTTTGGTGTGAAAACCCCCCCCCCCCCCCCCCCCCCGAAAGAAATTTCTGGGTACGTCCTTGATATCTGTGGTCTGTACAACCATAGATATGGCCGTACCAACCATATATGTATATATATAGTCGTACCAATCATATTCATATACTTCAAACTTTGAAAATTCTCAAAATTGTTAAAAATTTTAAAATATTAAAAATATTTCAAAACACTAAGTTTCTCGAAATGTTAAGAATTCGTAAAATTGTCGTTATCTCAAGAATTACGAAAATATCGTGAATTTTCCGAATTTCTAATACTTTTTCAAAACTTCGAAATTCTCAAAATTTTCGTTTTCTCAAAACCTTCTAAAATTCGCGAAATCCTGCAAACTCTACAAATTCCGAAAATTTGCAGAAAATCTTGAAAATTTTTAAAATTATCCAGTTTCTCACAAACTTTGACACTTGTGAAAATCGGTATAGTTCAAAATACTTTTTTTTTGCAATGCGTTAGATTTTCAAAATTTTCCAGAATTTCGGGAAAGAAATCCTTTGAAAGGCTTTTCTCCCTAGGGTCAAAAGTAAAACCCCATAAAAAATGAATAAGGTTGTACGAACCACAGACATGGTTGGCACAAATATTACGATTTATATGGTTGAGGCACCTACACTTTCATCACCATGTAGAACGAAAATCTAAGCTTTTGTCAAGCTCCTTCCTATTACAGCCAATAGACACATCTTCGATTTTTCAAAAAAGGGTGGAATAGATTCTGGGACTTGAGAAAACATTTTTTCCAATAGGTTTTCACAAAATTATATATCCGAACAAAACTATTCGCACTTGAAAAAATGTCATATTCAAAAACGTCAGAATCACGCGCCATGATTTTGTGACGTCACTATTCACGATTCCCATTCAAAATACGTTGAGAAGCCGCCATGATGCGTGACGTCACTATTCATGATTTAACAAAGGCTGGGATACGGCGACCAATGGCAGCGCGTTTTTATCCACCTTGGAAAAACTCGACTTTTAACAATTAAATAAAAAAAAAACAAAGTATAAATATTTCATCAGTTTCGAAGGTCGAGTTAGTCATCAAATGATCCAAATTATCTATTAAAAAAAAAGACACAAAACTTTTTTATGGATGTGTCTATTTCCTGAGTCGCGTTCATTCCTCCGAGGGCCAAAATCGGGACTCGAATGTCGCGGGCTAATTCACGGGGCGCGCTCTTTACTCGGAACGTGCGTTTCGCAAGGGCCCGCCGTGAATATTCAACGCGGGTGCCTTTGTCTCGCGCTCATGACTGGCGAAATTCATTCCCTCCGCCGCGTCCCGCGGAATCGCCCGAGAAAACGCTGGGGACAATACATGCAGGTATGTCAGCTATGTTTCCAGGTAATGGCGGCCCGTTTGCGCGACCTCGCCGCGAACCGTCCAAATAACCCAAAGAAACGTACGTAAAAACGACCCTTTCCTCCCTAACCCTTCCCCCAACCGACGACATTCGTTTCGTCTCTTATTTCGAGAATCTTCGGCGCTTTCATTCTTCGCCCGAGAATTTCGCGGTGTCATTTCATACCCGCGTATTCAACCTGTTGAAACTGCGATTTCGATATTTCAACGATTTTGCGTGAACAACTTTACCGAAACAAACGAAAATCGCCGAAAATGAGCGACGTCAGTAGAGTCGATATGAATTAATTATACATTTTTATATCAATTATTAATTACTCATGGATGGATACAGGGTGTCCAAAAGTCACCGTAACAACAGGAAACCATTGATTCCTAGGAACATTTTTTCTGTGACATTTTCCAAAATTAAAAAAATTAAACGAGTAAAGAAAAATTTGGTGAAATATTCAATATCGAACATTTCGATAATTTAGATGGTTTTTCTAAATTCCGAAAAATATTACATATTTTATTCATGTTTCATTTGCAAAATTTAGCATAGCGAAATTTTCGAACTTGTTAATTTCTCGCGAATTTTATATGTATATTTCTGCGGTAATGTATACAGATGTATTGAAATTTTATTGAATTTTTTGGAATTCGGAAAATTCTTAGATTTGTGCAGATTTGTTAGGGTTCCGATGAAATTTAGAATTTTGTAACATTTTGCAAAAAGAGATATTTTCTACTGATATTTGAACAATTCACAATCTGACGATCATTTTTAATACATACCTACTTCGAAAATTTTTTTGGCACGGACTGAAAATTGTCTAAAATTTTGGATGAATTAAAAATTGTCCGGATTTGTATGGAAATTCGATTTTTTCAAATGTTGGAGACATTCCTTAATTTTATCGATTTTTGCTACAAAATTGTACATTTGAAATGTACAAATTTGTAGCAAAAATCGATACAATTAATTTCGTAGAAATTTCATAAAAAATCTGCCAATTTTCAAACATTTTGAAAATTAGCAGATTTTTTGAGGAAATTTTGAAATGTGAAATTTTTAATAATTTTGGAAATTGACAAATATTGAAAAACTATTCTACTTTTCAGAAGATTTTCTAATTTTCATGGTTTTGCGAAGATTGCGTACTTTCAAGTTAAAAAACAACTTCAACTCTTTCTGAATATTTTGAGATAACTACATTTTTTTCCATTTTTATCCAATTCAGAATTTGAAGAAACTACAAATTCCGGAAAATTTTCGCAATTAGTGGTTTCATATTTCGAAAAAATCTTACATCTTCCGAATTTTGATATTTTTCAAATGCGCCAATTTTCGGGAATCGATAAAACTCCCAAAAATTCGCCCAAATTTGAGAATTTCCAGAATTTCGAAATATTTGTAATAATTTAAACAACTAATTGTAAACTTTAAAAATGGTTAGCATCCAATCTCCGTTGATTTAGCGAATTTTGGAAAATGGCAAAGGAAAAATCGTCTCAAAATTCCATGGGATATAGTTTTTTGTTGTTATGGTGACTTTAGACACCCTGTATAATCATAACTGACATGAATAATAATTATCATAATCATTTCACATGTGCACCCTGATACTCTGATCTATATAAAAGTTTATCTGAAATCCTCATAAAAATCTGTGTAATCCTTATAAAATTCCCATTTTTTATGACGTGACCTCATAAAATCCTCAAAAAAAATCAGCGCCTTTAAAAAACTTTACACGGTACCTTATGAAATTCCTCATAAACATTTGGCGAAACCTCTAAAAAAAATGCCAAATTTACATAAATTTATTATTATAAAGTCACCTAATAAAGAATAAGAATTTTATCAAAATTCTACCAAATTTCACACATTTTTAACCGTCAAAAATCAAACTTAAATTATATTCCAGAATTCAGCATAATTATACTAAAAAAAAGCATAATCCAACTAATCAGAAGTGCAAACATCAAAAAAAAAAAAAAAAAAGATAATTCGTCGCGGGGGCGACTTAATCGTCGAAAAAAACTATCCTCCGAGGACAATCATAATTCGCGAATTATCGCCGTAAAAAAGCGAGTCGTCATTTTCTTCCTCGCGCCGAGGCTATGAAATTGCAAAATTGCCGGGGCCGTATAAATATGCCCGCGCGGAAAATGACACCCGAGCCATTCCACTTTTTCTCGTTTTCGCACGTGAGAGCTCCGTATTACGACATCATTCATTTCGCACTTTTTCTTCGCCCGAGCGCACGTTTCATTTGTCACTTTATCCCTAGCGAAGCTCTTTTTCCCGCTATGTCGATTCATTTACAATTATCTCGGTGAGTTTGGGCTCCGGCTCTTCGTCGTTTTTTTGGGAGTCGCGTTTTCGATTGATAATTTGTGGGAGTGGACGGGATGATTTTTCCTGCAATTACGAACATGCGATGCTCGAGAGTGGGACGGTTATTTCTAGTGAACGTGTAATCTGATTTTTACTCGGGATTTATTTTTATGATCGAACGTTGTGATTATTGGATTTGCCGGAGGTTTTTTCAGGTACATCGTTTGTAATTATTTTTGATGTGAAAATCGTTGATTTTTTTGCGATTCAAATGCTTATGCTTGGGACATTTTTGATTGCAGGTTGGGTTATGTGTAGGTAAACGAGACTTTTGGAAATATAATCAGATTTCACTCGCAGTGATTTCAATTATTATTTTTGAGCTTGCTTGATGCGGGATTTTATTGTTTTACTGCAATTGCAATCATATTTGACAAATTCCAAAATTAAACTTCGACAACGCAAATGAGAACACTTATAAAAATAAAAAAATGACGTATTTTCGATTCCACACTTTGAAAATTTATGCATTTAAATCGTAAAATTGAAATTCTCCAGATCTCAAGAAATCAATTTCAAAAATTTCTGACTTGGTAAAGCTCAAAATTCGGCTTCGAAAACAACAGTAAATAATTTTCCTACACCCTATTCAAAGAAAACCTCAATTTCCTGAACTCCATATTTTTCGCCAAATTTTAAAAAATTAAAAAATTCAAAATAATATGTTTCAACATGATTTATCTTCTCGTTCAACGTGTTAAAGTTTCTGATGGGTCTTACGAAAGTTAGTATACGATAAATAAACGTTTTTCTCCCAGAACATCTGAATCTCGCATTCAACTTTTCTCGTATAAATGCCCCTTCACCAACGCTGAAGTTGATGTATGAAGCTTTCTTTATCTTCCAACTTTTTCCAAGTGACAATTACGTCAAATGAGAAAAAGTTCGTACCGTAACAAACGCGATCATCAAATTTCGAGCGAAATAAAAATTCATGACTCAATATTTCATAAAATAAAATTTTTCTCGATCAATCGATGACTTGGAGCTAAGAATATAACTTTTTGCATAAAAAAATTATAAAAAAAAAAAAAAAAAAAAAAAAAAAAAAAAAAAAAAAAAAAAAAAAAAAAAAAAAAAAAAAAAAAAAAAAAAAAAAAAAAAAAAAACCAACATCAAAAATTATAAGAGACATAAATATAAAAAAAAGTAAATAAATCATATCGATCATTTGAAATCTTATACCCATATCAATAAAACCAACACATGATAAATCTCACATAAAACGAACATATCTAATGGAAAATTTACTCTGATCGATCGAAAATATACTTTCAGCTCTTTAAATCTTAATGAATTAAATTCAACTAATTAGTCAAATTCTGGCAACTAATTTCGACCAGAAAAATTTCCACTGTCGAGTCAGTGATTCAACTACCCGAGTGATTGTAGTTTTTATAAAAACAGGCAAAATTGTTATAAAATCAGTGAATTATTTATCGAAATTTGTTTTTTTATAAGGTCGATTTTATAGAAGTTATATAAAATTTTAGATTTTTATAAAGTGGTTTTATAAAAACTTTATAAAAGATAATTTTTTTATAAAATCTGTCAAAATTTTAATACAATTCATCTGTTTTTTCATAAAACCAATTGAAAGCCTCCAAGTTTTCTTACAAAAGCTTTATTTTTATAAAAACATCGTGATTTTTATAAAAAGTTTCATTTTATAAAAAAAATTTTCTTATAAGGAAATTCTCTTATAGTAATATTTGTTACATTTTTATTACACAAGGGAATAGAAAATCATGTTCGTAACGTTTTTTAGCAATTATAAAACTTAAAAACACATAATTTTCTAGGATTTGAAAACTCTTTAACTCAATTTGAAAATAAGCATCCAAACTGACACAGATTTGATGGACAAAAAAGTTGACTATAGGATTTCTGATGCAAAGGTCGCAAGTTCAAATCCCGCAGCCTCTAAACAATTTTTAAATTTCTCTCGAAACGAAATTTGAGCTAGAGCCTCATAAACTGATGAAAAATGGTATATACATTAGCAAAAATGATCCGAAAAAGGTTAGAAAAATGTTTGCATACATTTTGGAAATGTTGACAAAAAATTTGTATAAAAAAATTTTCTTATAAAACTTTTATAAAATCACTTTCTAAAAAATGCAAATTTTATAAAACTTATAAAACCGACCTTATAAAAATTTTCATAATTCTTTATAAGGTTTTTATAAAAATTGGAATCACTAGGATAATAATTTCAGTAACAAGTTTAACCAACTCCGAATATTGGCCGCAAATTCACTATTTCGATAAAAAATCCACAACTGAAATAAAGTTCGCGGTTCTTATCTAATAAACGCGCCTTGAACACGGAAAACCCCGAGGAAAAAAAAATTCTCCTCCTCCCCCTTACAGTATTTCTTCGGGGACGCGTGAGCGCCAGCGGGCGAAAGCGAATTTCGATTGCGCAAAAATACGGTGCACGCGAAACGGCCTTCTTTGGCATTTTTCCTGCGGGAGTAACGGTGCCGTGTATACGTTTTCATTAGGCGCGCACTCCGCGTTTGGCAAGTCGCGTCCGTGACGAGAGCGCGGAAAATTTATCGTACCCGTTGTACGTGTTTTCCAGCTCCCGATGCAAATTTAAGCTGTTGCGTCATTTTAATGAAATTTCCCGAACGGGGCGTAAATCTCGTGCTTGTTTGTGCCGCCACAACTACCCCCGCACTTTATACACCCCTACAGACCCGTCTGGAGGGTTTTCCTTGGCGAGGAAAATTCGTGAACAATTTCGTGAGCAAAGTGGGAGTATCGTATACGGTTGAGTAGATATTTTCGACTTTTTTATGTGGTTTTTCAAGGGGTTTATGATGAACGCGAGAGAAATTTCATGAGCACCATAAAAAAATATTTCATCTTTATATACGAAATTTGTGCAGTATTTTGAATTTTTGGAGTGTTTACGTTCTTTCAATCAAATTTTCAGTTCATCGAAATTTTGAATTTGAGTTTTTATGTTTTTGATCTTCAAAATTTTTCAAGTTGATGAATTCAAGAACTTTTGAGTTTTCTATTAATTAAATCTATTCCAAACATCAAATTTTTGCATTTTTGAGTAAGAGAATCGAATCGAAATCAACGTGGTTTTATGATCTGATTTGGAATTGGTCAAATTTAAACTGATATATGTATACTCGAAAAATTGGAGTTTCATCAATTTCAAAGTTAGCGAATCAAGTTTTATGTATAATTGACTTCATAAATAAGAATTTTTTAATTTTGAAACTTATAAATTTTGGAATTGGTAAATTTCAGTATCATTTTATTAGTACTTATCCTATTTTCAAAACTTTCCAATTAATCAGGCAAATTTGTAAATTCATAATTTGAACATTCATAAGTAGTAAAATTCCTCAAATTCGAATTTCTATGGAAAATCGAGTTCGAAAAAAAAGGATAGATTTTTTTTAAATTTTGTTTAAATTCGAGAAAATCGAATTCAAAAACTCTCAAGTTAACAATTGATCGAATTTATTCTGAAAATTAACATTTTTAATCTTTAATTTCAAAAACCAAAATCAAGGTTCCAATTTTCGAATCAAACTTTTACATTTTTTAAATTCGAATTGCTAAATTTAAATTTCATTGAAATCATTAACATAGAAATCTTATAAGATTTGTATATGATCGAATTTAAAATTCTTTCATTCTGCATTGCTGAATCAAATTAATAATGTTCATTAATTTTTTAAATAATTCCTTAGTGTTTAAATGAACATTTTCGAATTCTAATTCCAAAATCTCAAGTTGAAAAATTCAGGAATTCCAAAGTTCGTGAAATCCTGAATTTCGGAATATACTGAAGTAATATTTGCTTTCACGATTTGAAAATGTTCACACTTTTTCGAAGTTGAACTTTCAACTACATGAAAAAAATTTGAAAGTGGGTAATCCTTGAGTTTTTCAGATTTTGAAATTTAAAATTTTCAAAGTCAGACTTGAAACTCAAAAATCTAGAATTATGAAAAATACAAATTTTGTGATTGAGTTATAGTATTTCAAAAATAAAAAATTTTAACCTTTTTTTACATTCAAATCAACATAAATAATTTGTCAACAAGCATTCGTAAATGCAAGAAAAAAAAATGTACAACAAAACTTTAAAAATTTCCATCGACTCAATTTCTAACGAACACTACTTTTTATATCCAATAAAAATCATCAACAAATCGTCAAGTTGACGATTTCATAAATTTCAATAAAATCAATTCCCTCCATAAAAAAATGTTCCCTATATCCCGAATGTATTAACTGACATAATCCGATCAATATTTTACTATAAAAATTACCTATTTCTGACAGGAAAAAAAATTCCTCCGAGATTTTCCGTATTGTCAGCGTAATCGAAAACTGCCGTACATCACCGTAAATGCCAAACTTTCTTTATCCCCAATAAAGTTATTCCCTCATAAACTTCAGAATACGAGAATCATTAGGGTCCAGTAAATAAATAGAAAGTAAACAACATAAGTTGAGAATAAAAACCTTGACAAGTTGATTGTTCATTACAGAATTTATTATGCGTTGGATGAAATTGGCGATAGTAATTAATTCGATTGACGAGACGATAAGATGCTTGGTCATTGATAATTCACGATTTCTCTCTAACCAATGTGTATATTCGTCATTGTCGATTTTGTTTCTATTTTAACGGTAGATTTAATATTCAAACAGTAGAAAGTGGGAAGTTGTAAAGGCCGAAAATTATCATAGAATCGAATAATAATAAATCATTTTGCAATATGGTAATATTTCCTTTTGTTACAGTTTCTACTTGCAAGAAAAATTTATTTTCAGTATACATCCGACGATTTTTCATAGTTTTTAGTTACACAACTAATAAAAATGAGATTAAAAGTAAAAACGTATTTTTGGAAAGAGTTCTTAATCTCAATCAAATTAATTAGATTGGTCATTTTCGACCAATAAAATAGTTATTTTCGAGCGAATTATTGCCAACGTTAGTCGGATTATATTATTTTATCAGTCGTATTCCGCCTAATAATTATTCAATTTTTTGTAAATCTAATACTCTACACGTTAGTCCGTAACAGTAGTAATTTTGTCACGTCATAAACAGTAAAATTCAAAATATCATCATGTCTCCCTAATGACATAAGGAATAATATTGATCTTCAACTATTGTTGTGGCTGAATGTGAAATTGACAAATAGCTATGAATTCATTGATGCATTCGAAAGCACCCGAAATAATCCCTTCCCATGACACGACCTTTACAAAACTGTCACAAAGAAAAACTTCCAAACCTCATCAATCTCACTCGGGCTCCCCCCTCAAACCCTCGACCATGACCAGAAATAAGGTCACGATCAGATGGCTTCGATTGGGAATAAATAAGATTAACTTGGAATAATTTTCACTGTCGGGCGAAAAAACAATACATAATCTAATGTGTTAATTACTGTTTTTTGACGAGTTTTTCAAAATTATAAATACACTCAAAATTTGGTATGTTTAAAAAATTAATCCAAGCGATAAATGCCTACTTATAAATTATTTACTTGCTGGTTTTTCTGGGTCTGGGTCATTTATAAAAATCATTCAAATTATTTCAAAATCAAATGAACAATCAAATAAATCGAAAAAACTCCTGAAATTTCAAACAAAAAAATCCTAAAATTATGCAATTATATCATAATTGAGCGTGGAATTATGATATCTGAGTTTGAATTGATGATTTTGAAATTTTCGAAATGTTTTGATTGTGATTAAAATTTCGAACAACAAATCCTAAAACTATGCAATTTCAGCCAAATATTTATCACAATAAAAACTTCAGACGAATTTCACTGACACTAAAAACTCGTTTATTTTCACGTCTAATTAATAAAAGTTGTGATATAATGTTTCCCACTTCAAAAAATTTGATCTAATCAACGAAATCATTACTTTTGTTACAAACCACATTGCTCAAGATTGTTTATAACAAAACGTAATAAAAATTTTGGAGACTTTACTATTTCTTTGGTTTTATATGCTTCAAATAGACCGAAAATGTCCTACATAGTTTGATGATCCAACCAATATTTTAGGAGATACATTGACACAAAGTTCACAATTGTTGCTATTTTCAAAAAACCTTAAATAATCAATATCTCGTGAACTATGCCACATACAGCAAAAATCGTTAGTAACTTTTGGACGTAAAAACTTATTTTTCAACCAACCAAACCATTAATTTAGCCTTAAACCTATTTGTTATTAACTGTTAATAAACAAATGTTCATTTAAAAAATTCGCTATTTTTCCTTAAAATTTTTTTGCATTTTCGCATTCAGCGGGTGAAAATACTTAAAATAAAAGTACTTCCAGCCAGAACTTTTCAATGGTTCACAGAATCATAGCTGGCCCCTGGACTACCAGAAAGGTTCACGAAACTGGCTGGCACGAGGAATGCAGTCGCGGATGAGTAAGCTAGTACGAGTGAGGCCGAGGTGGGGAAGATGATGGGCCCGGAGAGAAGACAGAGAAAGGGCCCGATTGTGAGGTGAGGCCCCGTGGGAGCGACGCTGCTGCCCTCACTCACCCCCTCTCTGTCTCCCTCATCGCGGTCCCTTTTTCCGTCCTCTTCCTCCACGGGGCCCCGGTCGTGCCGGCTCGATCTCGCGTTTTCATTCTTCGCCTCGTGCATCACGGTTTTCTCTGGTACGACGGTTGGGGCAGGGGGGGGGGGGTAACCGGCGGTTGCATCACCACACGGCAGAACGTCGTCTCCGCAGGTTCGCTCGTTGAACGGGAGGTTTTTCGAGCTCGGGCGTGAGAGATCGCGGCGTTAAAGGTTGCGAGGGAACGCGATTCGAATAATATGATTGCCCGCGACGGCATCGACGGGGCCATTCATTGGGTCGCGTTATGTATCGTAGCATTAAAAATTTGAATGACGCGATGATGATTCGAGATTCAATGTAATCGATTTCGCAATCGGTTCGGGCATTAGTAGATAGTCTATGGAGAAAGAGGGTTACATCAAAATTTCTGGAATTTTGATGTAACAATTTTCAAAACCATAAAAGTTCTACAAATTTCCAAAGTTTCGACATTCAAATTTCTCACAAATTCAACATTCAAACCCTATTATTCAAAATCATCAGAAAATTCTAGAATATGAAAATTCACATTCCTAGATCCAAAAATCTAAAAAACACCCAACCAGGAGATAAAAAATTCAAACATGGCAAAAACCCAAATCAGACAGTTCAGCAAATCCAAAATTCAAAATAATTCACAATGCAAAATAAGAAAATTTGAATAAAACAACACAGGCAAAATTACACATCATTTCCGATGGCAACTATTATCAACATGATATTCAATATTCATTAAACTATTGAACAACAAACATCACATACCCAACAGTTATCAAATATTTAGTACACAGTTCAAAGCACGATAATTCCAGCACCAGACGAAAATCAACACCAGACGTGCAATTAAACGAATACACCCCTGATTACCAACCCCCTGAAAAAACCACCTCATTTAAAAGTCCAATTCGCGAATAAAACCCCTTGTAAACCCGAAAACGAAATCGTCCCTCGAATAATCGCCGACTGAAATAAAATACAAGAAGAAGAAAAAGCTCGGGAATTAAGGGGACCGAGAGGGGGCGGAAGAAAGGCGCGGATCCGATCAGCATTTTGTCTCCCGTAATTTCCGATTACGTCGGCATCGGATGTAAAGTCGATTCCAATCAACAGGGCTATTATGCAAGCCGAATCGGGCGAAAAGACGGGATCATTTGCGCGGCCCTCTCGGACGTACGCGAATTCCCCCCCCCGGACTTTTCCCTCACCCCCCTTTTTTCGCTCCGATTAAACGCCAATTTGTCTCCCCCCCCCCCCCCCCCCCAACCACCCTACTTTCATTTTCTTCCCACGAGGGAGAAACAAAGATTTCTCTCCCCGCCTCATTAGCCGGGGCAGAAATCGAGACAGTTGTTTAATTTTTTTTCTCTCATCATTATTATTGTTTTGTTGGAGGAAAATGAGGAAAAAGCGAGATATCGAGTATCGCGGGGGAGGGAAAAAAAAGGGAAACTATTACAGGGAAGTCGTGACGAAGTCGGTAGCGAAATAAAAAAACTTGGCGAGATTTCAGATTCGAGATTCGTGGCGTGTTCGGGAATTACGAGTTGAATGATTTTCGGGATAAATGTCGTGAAATGTGGGTGCATAGCGTGGGGCCATTTTTTCGAATTTTTTAGGGTTGTTGAATTTTCGAAATTAAACGGAAAACTCCCAAATTTCTTAATTGAAAATAAAATTTCTCGAATAACGAAATTTATTACATTCAATCGTGTCAATTCAAATCCATTTATACTGTGAGAGAAATTATTTATATTCTTACCTGAAAAAAATTTTGAATTTTGAAGCTTTGAAAATTTGGGGAATTTTGGAATTTTCAAGAATTTGTGACGTTTTGGAATTTTGAAGAATTGTGGAATTCAAAAAATTTTGAATTATTGAAATTTTCGAAAATTTGGAATTTTCGGAATATTGAAGTTCCGGAACTTTCGAAGCCTTGGAAATTTGGAAGCTTTGAGAATTTTGGGAATTCTACAATTTTCAAGAATTTGAGACGTTCTAAAATTTTGAAGAATTGTGAATTCGAATATGTTTTCATTATCGAAAATTTCTACAATTTGGAATTTTTGAACTTTTCAAGCCTTGGAAATTTGGAAGCTTCGCGAATTTTGGGAATTTCGGAATTTTCAAGAATTTGTGACGTACTGAAATTTTAAAGAATTTTGTAATTCAAACATTTTTGAACTATCAAAATTTTCAAAAATTTAGAATTTTGAAGTTTTGGAAATTTTGAAATCAAGAGAATTTTGGGAATTCTGAAATTTTCAAAAATATGAGACGTTCTAAAATTTTGAAGAGTTGTGGAATTCAAAAATTTTTTATATTGTTGAAATTTTCAAAAATCCGGAATTTCGAAGTTTTGGAACTCTTGAAGCCTTGGGAATTTCTAACATCAAGAATTTTGTAAATTCTGTAATTTTCAAGAATTTGGAACGTTTTGAAATTTTCAACAATTCCAAAGTTCTGCAATTTTGTAAATATTAAAATTTTCGAATGTTTAAAATTTTCGAAACTTTGAATTTCTTGAAAATTAATTGTTGAGCATTTTTAGATATGAACGTTCTTAAAAAAAAAAAGTTTTTAATCGTGATTTCGTATTTTCTCAATTAAACTCTCAAAATTAGACAGAAAACTCGCAAAATTCTCAATTCAAAAACAATTTTCCCAACCAACGAGATCTCACTCATCCAACTGTATTAATTAAAATTCATTCATGCCGCAAAAGTAATCAAATTCAACTCTGCCATTTAAAAAAACATTGAGTGACCTGCAATCAAAACTTTATATTCCTAATCAAAAATCTCTACCGTCTCGATATTTCATTTCCCTTCTAATAAAACCGACAAAAAATGAAAAAAAATCCTCTTCCTCTCAATTCCCTCCCAGAAAATATGAAAGACCACGCTTTCCATTATTGATACAGTTCTCTCGAATCGAATTCCCTCCCAGATTTCCGCACTTTTCCAAGTCACTTTTTCAAAGCCCGGGTTTAAAGCCTCCGCGAATTCGGTGGAAATAAAAGTCGAATACTATTTCAATATCGAGTTACAATGCTGAATTAGGGGCAGAGCGTGACTTGGTATAGTTCTTACGTAAAATTGGCCGTGAGAAAAAAACAAGGGCGTAGCCAAGATTTTTGACGAGAAGGGACATTTTCTATCCTATGCAAACAATGTTCATGGATTTATGTACGAAATTTCGGAATTTTTAAGTTTTATACAGGCTTATGAAGTTTTGGAGTGTCCGGAATTTGGAAATTTTGCGAGATTTCGAGTTCCGGAAATAGTAGTTTTAGAATTATCTAAGTTCTGAAAGTTTCGAAGCTCTGGCAATTTCGAAAATACTGGAATTTTTGAGTTCCAAAAATTAAGAAGTTTAGAAAGTTTCGGAAATTTTTAAAGTTTCGTATTTCTCAAATTTTTACCAGTTTTTTAAAATTTTATAGTAAAAAATAAATAAAATGAAATATAAAAAATATAGTCATAAAAAATAATATAGCTTAGAAGCTCAACAATTTTTGGATGTATCAAAGTTTCGAATGTGTTGAAGTTTTGGACATATTGGAAATTCTTGAGTTTTAGAAATTTTGGCATTCTAAAGTTTACAGAATTTGGACGAATTTTTAAGAAAAATTGTGAAATTTTTAGTTTTGAGTTCATGAAGTTTCAAATTTCTAGAAATTTCGGGCGTTTTTAATAATTCCAAAGTTTAAAAAGGCTAAGAATTTCGAAGTTTTTATGAAAATTTTTAACTATTCAAAAACTTTAAAGCATTTTGATGTTTTGGGATTTTTTAGTTTTATCAATATTTGAAGTTTCCAATAAATGTAAAAAATAATAAAATTTTTCTAAGAATTATAAAATTTTAATGTTTTCAAGGATTATGAAATTCTCAAGTTTTCAAAGTTGGTGAAATTTTAGAAATTTTGATCATTGTATTAGATTTTTTCAATTTCAGAAGTTTTCAT
>JAPYZK010008533.1:0-10165 GCA_030522785.1 Platygaster equestris | reverse complement strand
GGTCGAGTAAAAGGCGCGTTTTTTTTATTTTTACGTGGTGCGTTCCCCAGTAGGCCTATACCACCACGGTTAGTGAGTTAATATTAGATTAGTTCAGTATAAAGGTTAGAATAATTTACAAATCGCGCGATTTGATAATTGAACCGTCACTTGCGAATGATGGACACTCTAGTTATACATTCGCCATCGGGATTCCCGCATTTTTCCAAGTTTGCTTCGTTGACAAACATTGTTCGTATTATTATATTCATGAGTTGGTCCTCTGACTTATAAGGGAGGGCGCAAGGAAATATAATGTATAACAAGTTGATGAATTGGAAATTTATGAAAATGTTTGATTTCGCACTGAATGTAGCATCAAAATGTACATGGTTCATATTAATCACTAAACATCATTCTGACTTCGCAGCATAAAAAATTTAAATTTTTCTGAAATTGATGACTCGAAGCCGGAATTAAGTTTGTTTTTCAATTATTTTTATTTTGAAATAATTAAACAAAACGTTGTTCCACAATTATTTTGATTGCGAAATGATTGAACATAAATTGTTTTAATTTTTTCATTAAACTGTTAATTTTTTCCCCATTTCGGAAATTTTACAATAATTGCAAATTCTTTTGATTTTTTTATTAAATTATTTTCCGAATGAACAAGCCTAGAAAACTGAACGTTGTATAATCTTAAGTCGTAACTTAAACCCAAATAAACGATTTTTTATTTTCGAGCTGATTTTCACCAATATTCGAGGAGATCCGTATTTTTGCCTAATTTCGGAAATTTCACAACGATTGAAAATCTTCGTGATTGTTGTATTGATCATTTTTCGACTCAAGAAGACGATAGACAACTAAAAATTTAGAACTTTTCAAAAGTCACACTCCTATTCAGGATAAGTGGTCAATTTTAAACAACTTGTTGATTTCAGAGGTGCTTCAGAAAAACAAGTTGAAATATATTGTTCGAAAAGTAAAACCCAATTGAAAAACAAACAAAAAATGCTCAAACACTTGAAAATTGGCGAATATCAGTTAAGAGTGACGCCATATAATTTGTAAAAAACTTGGCAATTCATAATTCGGCGAAATTCTGCACTTCAAGTGAATAAAAAGACTAAAACCAAGGTTGCGAGAGACAATTGTGTTATTTTTCCCCATTCTTTCACGTCTGTGAATTTCCAAACTCGAAATGTCGCAAACCAGCGCATAGCGACTTATAAATTGATCTCTAACGTCAAACTTCGCCGCCTGGGTCGCCTCATTTTTCTATCGATTCGTCCACTTTTACCGAAGAAAACGAGCGTTCATTTGTTATAATAATCACCTGTTTCCTGCAGATACCTCAGTATGATGCGATAAAATTAATGTTTTCCATTCCAAAATGGACTTAACACGAGTTATGAACAAAGGAGATGTATTTTAAAGTGAGTTATAGCAACTAGTCTTACAAAAGACGTATTATAGGGTTGGGAGGATCGAATAATTCTACCCTTATCTACCCCTAGCTCTGCTGGCATTCGACTAAACATACCGAAATTCGTCTATTCGTTAGTACATAATGTGAAAATTTTTTAATGTTTATCAGACCGTTAGGTAGTTAATTTTGGTACCAGCGCTTGACCAAAAAGTCAGTAAATGACAAATATTTTGAGAATAAGTATAATAAATAATAATGTACATGACGGAAATGGTAAATGTATTTGTTTTCGGGATTCTGTGTGGTTGTGGATGATGGTGTCTACCGCTTGTCGCGTACTCAGATGCAAAAAGAAGAATCTACGATCAGCGATTGTACCATAATCACAACCACTCTTCGAGGCCCACCCGAGGTGCAGGACTATTCTGCAATCCTACCGCTACTTGTTATCGAGCAGCTCCTTCTTCCTCTTTGTTTGATTCTTCTTCTCCCTTTCAGCGATACTACTTTGGTACCGCACACCGAACAACATTCATATTTTACCGATACGAACTTGCTTTCTTTCCTTTTCTCTTTTCTCTTCTGGCCATTGGCGGATCCAGATCCCAAAACTCCCAAAAATCTTAATTTCTGAGACAACCAGGAGTGTATTTCAATCAAAAATCGAATTTTTCAGATTTTGAATTCTTAAAGTTGGCGATATTCAATTATAACATTTTTTTAGATTTTATTGTTTCAGTATACTGATATATATATATAATGAATTCGAAAGTTTCCGAATGAAAAAAGTCGTTTAATGTTAAACATTTCGGAGGTAAGTCTCGAACCTTAAGAAATGTAGTTTTCAAGGTTTCGAGTTCTAAAATCACATCATAAATACGAAGTTCGCAAAAATTTTTGAAAATTGCCGAATGTAAAATTTGTTTATACTTGATAGTTTCAAAATCAAAATTCTTACATTTCACATGTAAAATGAAATTTTGGGGTTTTGGAATTCTCGAAATAACGTATTTTAAATTATTAAAAATTCCACTGTTTTTTAAAAAGTGTTTCAAAGTTTCAAAATGTTCAGTTTGTTCAATCTTGAAATGTTTGGATTTAAAGATTCAAACATTTAAATCTAGAATTTTCGGGAATATGAATCGTTAAAATTACGATATAATTTTGAATCTTAATTTTTACCGAATTTTCTAATCTTCGAAAACATATTGAAAAGTTTTCCAACTTACAATATGTTTCATCTTAAAATTTTTGAAATTCGAATTTATTATAGTAATATATAGAATGTTATATCATAACAAAATATTAGGTTCATCGAGATTCTAAATTATCTTCATTCCAAAATTCAAACTCCAAATGGAGCGGAATTTATCTTTATTAGCAAGTTATTTTGAAGTTCACATCTTCTGAATTTTGCAAACAAAATCACTTAAATTCTGTGGATCTTAAAATTTCAGAAATTGAAAGTCTAAAATCAAAAACTTGAAATTTCGGAGATTCTGGATTATAAGTACAAATTCTGAAATTCGAAAGTGTAATATTTCAAACCTTTTTCTTCTTTGAAATATGATTAAAATACACGAAAATCAAAAAATCGATAAGTTAATACATTACAAAACTGGAATCCATTGGTTCAAATACTAAAATAAGGAAATATACACATAAATGATATCAAACTTTAAAATTTTACTCTTTAAAAAATGGGCGATTCCGTAAATTGTAAAGTGTAAAGTGAGTCTAAATCTGTAAATGAAGTCTTACTCATATGAATAATCGTTATTCGCTTACTTCGGCAAGATATTTTTCCTCATATAAAAACCCTTTTTCCCCCTTTTTTAACTTTAGTCCCGAAACCCCACCCCCCCCCCCCCCCCCCCCCACTCTCCCAGGATTGAATCCTAGATCCGCCACTGCTTCCGGGTGTCTAACCGTCACTTTACATTTTCAGTATTAACGAGGTAGCATTTCTTTTTCATCTCATGTCGAATATTCTACAGGGAAAAAATCAGAAAAATGACGCAGATGTGTGATAATTCGCCGAAATATCAAACTTGTGTAGAATTAAGACAAAAATAGCGCACAAATGAAAAAAAATTACGGTTCGGAACTTCGTTAGACACTCGGCCCTCATTCTCTCTTTTTTCTCCTTTTTTGCGCCTCGATAATCACGAATAACAACTGCATCCATCCTGATTTTCACACGTTTTTGGTCATTGCTGTGCCCCCAAAAAAACAACTGCAGTTGAGATGCAATAAATTGTGAATGAAGAGTGAACTGAAGTCGATGGGTTGTTTTGACAGTGAAATGGCGTAACTACATCATCGTCGTCATTTCGGCGCCCTGTTTTTCCCCGTGTCGATTACTCAAAAATTCAAATGACATCGATCGTGCTCAACGTTGTTGTTCATTTTTCAGTGGGAATTTTCAGCGTATACATGCCTAATTGCGAATTTAACACATTTGATCCGCATTAATTCAACCTGTGTGCGGCGTTTGCATTCCATTGGCTACTACTACTTGGCGTCGGTTTCTTTTAACTTGTTACCCCTTTTTGAAATTTGCTGTGGATGTTATTAGCTTTTCATGGGGGGTTTTCCGTGTTATTTTAGAGCGAAAAAGACGGATTTATGACCAGTATGGAAAAGACGGACTGCAGATGCCGAGTGGAAAGCGACGCCACGACCAAGATTTCGACATCAATTTCAGCGCCTTTGTCTTCAGAGATCCGGAGGAGGTCTTCCGAGAATTCTTCGGCGGCACCCCCTTCGAGGATTTGTTTGGTGAGTCTTGTCATTTTTATTAATTATTGTTCCTTGGTATACTTGTTACATTTTTATGTGTTTTAATTATGATAAAGTATTCACCAGTTACTAGTGAATATTCAGGGTGTCGATCGGAAACCGGAAAAGACGGGAAAAAACCGGGAAAATCTAGATCATCATGTAAATAAACCGGGAATTTTTAAATTTCGCGGAAAAAGGCTTTTTTTAATGCATCGTCGATGATTTTATCGACGATCGAAATTTTTTTCAGACATTTCGTAATTTTATAAATTTCTCGTGAAAATTTTAGAAAAATAAGGGATTTTCGACTGTTTTTCGTAATTTTTCGAACGTGGGAAAAGTTTTGAAAATTTCTCAAACCATAGTAAATTTTTCTTAATTTTTAGAACCTAAAAAAAATTAACTAGAAATCTCTAGAATTTGGGGAATTTCTTGTATTTTTAAGACTTTCGAAAACTGTTGAATTTTCAGTATATTTGCAAGAATCTGGAACTATACTCAAATTTACCCTTAAATTTATTGTAAGTTTTAGGATATTTTTCTAAATTCTTACTAGAATTTGGTAACTTTTCGGAGTATTTTGGGACGGACAATTTTATAATAATTTGGAAATTGCAGGAAATTTTCGAATTGTGAAGGTTTTTTTTTGGGATATTCAACATTATTTAGAATTTTAATAACGAATTTTGTCAAATTTATGGAAAATATGTGCAATTTCAAAACACTCCAGAAACAAATTTCTGGAAGAATTCGCTTCAATATGTATTAAATGCAAAATTATCGGGAAAAAGGGGGGAAATGGACAATGAAAAATGGTTGATTGGGGATGATACTCGTAGGTTTTGGCTTTCCGAGAGGCTCGCACAGACACAGTCATCCTTCCAACAGCATTAGTACTTCTTTCTTCTCTCCTTTCGGGCTGGGCTTTGGCTCGCCTTTTGGAGACCTATTTGGCGACCTCAACGCCTTATCTTCCTTCAATACAGTCAGTAGCTTTGGCGGGGCCCCGAGCGGACGTAATCATGCTGCTGGCACTGGAGCTAACCCAGCCGCCGCCGTCAAGAGAACCAGCACGTCGACGAGGTTTATCAATGGCAAGAAAATCACTACTCAAAAGTACGTTTTCATGCATCGTCTCGTTTTTTCAAGGCGACGAATATTTCAGCTTTTTCGAACTTTGAAATTATTCCAATATACCAAACTTTACGAGCTCAAAATTGCATTATTTGAAAATTAATGAAGAAGTTGAAAATTTTGTAACTTAAAATTTCCGAAACTTTTAAAACTTCATAATTTTTCCGAATTCCAAAATCTTAGTACTTTCGAAATGGCCAAATTTACGAAAATTCCTAAATATCCATAGCTGAGAATCTCGTGAAATTTCCAAACACTTTAGAATTTCATTTTGTACAAAAATTTATCAGAATTTAGCTTTTCCAAACTTTGAAATTATTCCAATAGTCCAAACTTTACAAGCTAAAAATTTCATAATTTAAAAATTACACCAACTCGGATTTCATTCACACTACCATAAAATATCGTCAACACCCACAAAATCGAACAATTTCTC
Organism: Platygaster equestris; assembly: GCA_030522785.1. Taxonomy (NCBI): domain Eukaryota; kingdom Metazoa; phylum Arthropoda; class Insecta; order Hymenoptera; family Platygastridae; genus Platygaster; species Platygaster equestris. Next base: position 4,397 of record JAPYZK010008533.1, on the reverse strand, counting down.
ATATTTACATTTATTGTGTTATTTACATCCATTTTCTTTTCATTTTCAGGGTCTTCGAAAATGGGAAAGAAACCATCATGTCATACGAGAACGACGTGTTGAAATCCAAGACAGTGAACGGAGTACCTCAATCAATAACGTACAGTTGAATCAATTCCATGCAATCATCATTCTCTCTCCTTTTTCTCGATCAGGCTTGCTCATTCTCATTTTCTCTCCTTCTTTCTCTGTGTACAAATTCACTTTAGTCTCGTCTTTCCAACTAACATGTCTAAACAAGAAAGAACGTCAAAGCATGGACATAGGATGTCGACGAAAATTGTGTGAAAATGGAATGCAATCCTCCTGGATACAGAGCAAAAGCTGCGAGTGTTTTCGATTGCCGCTTTCGCCGGGACACGATTTTCTTAAGCGCTGCAGCGGCTGTTTTTCTTTGTTTGTCAAGGTCCTCGGCGGAGACGGCGGCCGCTGCGTCCACGAGTCAGCGCCAGCAGCTCGGCGAAGGGAGCCAAGCCTGGCGCTCGTCCCATCACGACGCCTCCAAAAACAGCAGCGGAAGCGGCAGCGGCAACAAAGTCAGGCCCCACCACCACCATCTGCATCCCCTAACAAACAAACACGATAAAGCCAAGCGAAAGTAACGTGAGTCTTCATTTGCGATTGAAAAATTCCATTTCCGATGACGAATCTTCGGCGCCGACACTCGTCTCCTTTTTTCCAAGTTACTCTCGAGACATTTGTATCAAAATGACGGTTTTTTTGGTATTTTTGTGTGAGCAAAACGTTCGGTGAATAAAAGCGATGGGGGTGTGGAAAATTTGGAAACGGTGGGAACGCCTCCCGTAATTTTTATTAACGATCATCGCGTAACAGTGAGTCAGGGAGTTGGGGGTTTTTGAGGAAGCGGCTTTTATTTTTTCTCCTCGAGAGGTTGTGATGGCAAGATTGATGGATTTCGGTTGATAGGTGTGTTTGGGGGACGATGCTCAAGTTTGTCAAGATTCGAGCTTTTTTTATCCATTGATTTGCGCTAGTTGAGAAACGTGCTTCGATGTATCGACGAGCATTTAAAGCTTGCTTTGCACTGTGTGTAAGGGAATTGATGTTTGAGTAGAGCAGTTGTTGGTGGGCCCTGGCTGGTTTGGTTCTTGTGAGAATTTAGGCAGTTTTGGGGGATTTTTGGAATTTTTTGGAGATTTGGGTACGTTTAGAAATTTGTGGATTATGTGAAATTTTTTAACATTTCGGAAGCTGTAGGGTTTTTAGAATGTTTGGAATTTTTGGTGGTTTTTGGAATTTTGGAGAATTTTTTGAAAATTTTAGAGACTGTTATTCTGAGAACTTGAAAAATTCTAAGGATTTTTGAAATTTTAAGAAGTTTGAATAATTTCGGTAATTTTGAGAATTTTAGAAATTTGAGAGTTTGGGAATTTTGGAAATATTTGTAAATTTTTGGTTAATTTTAGAACTTGAGAAATTTTAAGAATTACGGAAATTTGGTTGGTTTGGTTCTTGTAAGACTTTGGGGGAATTTGTGGGTTTTTTGGATTTTCTGGAAGATTAGGATGTATTTAGACATTTTTGGGATATGTGACAATTTCGAAAGCTTGAGAATTTTTGGAATTTTAAAAAATTGTTGTAAATTTTGATGGTTTTTTTAATTAAAGCAATTTTTTTGAAATTTTTGGAGACTGTTATTCTTAGAACTTGAAAAATTTGAAGGATTCTGGAAATTGTAGGAAATTGAAATAATTTCGGAAATTTTGGGAAATTTTAAGAATTTTAGAAATTTAAGAGTTGGGGAATTTTGGAAATATTTGGTTGTTTTGAGAACTTGGGAAATTTTAAGAATTTCTGAAATTTGGTTGGTTTGGTTCTAGTGAGAATTTAGGGCATTTTTTGGAATTTTAGACATTTTTGGAAGATTTGGATGTTTTTAGATATTTTTGGGATATGCGAAAATTTAGGAAATTTTAGGAAATTAGAAAATTTTTTAAAATTTTGGGAAATTTTGAGAATTTTAGAAATTTATGAGTTTGAGAATTGTTGAAATATTTAGAAATTTTCGGTCATTTTGAGAACTTGCGAAATTCTGAGAATTTCGGAAATTTTCGAAAAATTGGAAATTTTCAGAGGTTCTAAAAAATTCGAAAATTTTGAGAATTTGAGAAATTTTTTAACATTTTGGATACGTCCAAAATTCCCAGAATTTTTATAATCTCCTTAATTTCGGAAGTTAGAAAAAGTTACCGAATTTTGAAATTTTTTGAAGAATTGAAAATTTTCGGAAATTATAAGAATTTTGGAAATTTTGAGGTTCTTAGAAGTTGTGAGATTTTTAGAAATATCCAGAAATTTTTAGAAATCTTCGAAAATTTTTAAAAATTTAAGAAATTTTAAACATATAAAAATTTTGGAGAATTTCTGAAATTTTAGGAAATTATGGAAATTTCCATAATTTCCGTAATTTCACAAACTCCGGAATTCAGAAAAATTTACTAAATTTCGTGAATTTTGAGAATTCTAGTAATTTTAAAAAATCTCGGAGTTTCAGAAATTTTGGAGATCGTTTGAGTTATTTTTTAATTATCTTTTGAAAATTCATTGAATTGCTAATTTTTTGGAAATTCTCGAAATTTGTTATAACTTTCGAAGTATATAAAATTTTAAAAATATGACTGAAATTTCAAAAATTCTGAAAAATTTTCAAAAACACTGCGCAAAATGCCGTTTTGCGCACACTTTTTCCCCACTGCGATACTACTTGAACGGAATACTGTATTTTGCGCCCGCATTTCGTTCATGAAAAAGGGCGATCTTCCTGCACGTGTAAAAAAAATCATTTTTTTCTTACTGACTTCATAAATTTGAAACTCTCATAAGAATCAAATTTTTAAGGGGAGCGCCTGTGCGTGTGCGTGTGTGGATCTATAAACCTATGATGGTAGCTCAAGTGATGATTTTCAATGGATATCGTGATTAGGTCGAGTCTTATCTATAGGGTATTATTGACCATGTTCCTTTTGTTTTTCGTTTTCCAATTACGCGACTCAATTTGCGAATGAATTCACGTCTTGCGTTGATACTGCACAAAGTTTTCACGTGTATCATCTTCACTCCCTCGAATCTTTTGTCTTGTAATTTAAATTTGTTGGAGGAGACTCTTGTAACTTGCATTCATCACCAAGATATGTTTAGTTCCATTCATCCATCTCGTGCACTTGTGCGTTTCTTATGAGGTTATTAATCAATGCGTATGTGTATATAATGAATAAGCAGCGTCGAGCTACGAATAAATACATGTTCATTATTACTCCTCAATCTCGTTATTTACTGTCAGCACCGAGACCTAGGAAACGTATAAATTACACATCACAGTTTGTACATTCTTTTACGCGATTTGACGGATCTTCGAGTGTACATCATTATTTGACGAGGTTTTTTTGTTGTTGGATTATTTTTTCACTGAGCAATAAGAATCTGTGTCTCTGGACGAGGTTTCGAGCTCGGACGTGTTGGTTGACGATTTCTCGGGTGTAGCTTGCAGGGAACCATCCTCTTTCTCGGTCCAGTAATTTTTCCCCTAGATACCAGTCATCGCTGTTTGATTTTCGCAGAACGTTTATTACGTCACCTGTAATATGGAAATTCTAATAAATTTCGAGAATTTCCAAGTAATTTGAAAATTGAAAAATTTGGAGATCTTCAAAATTTATGAAACTGCGAGAATTTTCGAAATTACTGGGATTTCCGAAATTCAGAATATTTAGTGAATTTTTCTAACTTTCGGAATTTGCGAGATTATGAAAATTATGGGAGTTTCCAAAATTTCGGAAATTCGCAAAATTTTGTAAATTCTTGAAATGTATGAAGTTGCTGAAATTTACAATTTTTAAAAAAAAATTCGGAATTTTTAGAACTTCTGAATTTTTTAAAATTTCCGAAAACGTCCAATTTTTCAGAAAATTGCGAAATTCTTCATATTTCCCAAAATTTCCGAAATTCACAAACTTTTCCAAGTTCTTAGAATAATCACAAATTTAAAAAATTTTTCAAATAACCTAAAATTTCTGGATGTTTCCAAAAACCTCACAACTTCTAAGGATCTTAAAATTTCTAAAATTCTTATAATTTCCGAAAATTTTCAATTCTTCAAAAATTTTCAAACTTCGATACATTTTTCTAACTTCCGAGATTAAGGAGATTATAAAAATTCTGGGAATTTTGGAAATTCCCAAAATGTTGAAAAATTTATCAAATTCTCAAAATTTTTAAAGTTCCTGAAATCTCCGAAAATTTCCAATTTTTCGAAAATTTCCGAAATTCTTAAAATTCTGCAAGTTTCAAAATAACCAAAAATTTTCAAATATTTCCTGAATTCCCAAACTCTCTTTTGA
>JAPYZK010008517.1:0-12579 GCA_030522785.1 Platygaster equestris | reverse complement strand
AAATTACCCTAATTTTGAAGTTTCATAATTTTTATTATTCTTAGCGTTCTTAAATTTAGCTTCATTCCAAAGTTTTGACATTTTTCTCGATTTTGGAGTCCGCAAATTTTTCTAGAATTTGAAATTAAAAAATTTTTATTGGATTTCAAGTTTTGATGTCCCTTAATTTTGAAATTTCTTAATTTTTTTTTTTCATTTTGCAGATTCACAATTTTTTTATTTTTATAGTTCTACAGTTTCTTTTAGTTTTGTAGTTTCAAATTTTTTCTTACTTAAAGAATTTCCAAATTTGGTCAATTCTGTTTAAATTCAAGTTTATGAATTTTCATTGATTTTGAAGTTACGTAATTTATTTTTAGCGTTCTCAAATTTAGGTTCATTTCAAAGTTGAAAATTTTTTCTCGATTTCGAAGTTTAATAAATCATAATATCCCATAATTTTGAACAATGCTAAATTCCATAATTCAAAAGTCGACGTTCCGGAAAATTTACGTTCTAAGTATAATTTTTACGAAATCATAGAAATTCTTCAAACAAAACTTGGAAATTCTCAGGAAATTCTCGAATTCGTTATAAAACTTACATTTTTTATTCATTATTGAAGAGTTCGGAAATTTTTCAGACAATTTCGATATTTTATGCTTATTCGATCCCTTATTTTTTCTTTAAAAATGTTTTCCAGAAATAAAAGTTCAAATTTTCTCTAAAAATTCAATCGAAGATTATTTGGGGTATTGACAATGAAAAAATTTGTGCGAATTTCGAATTGTAGAAATTGAAATCAGAACTACTGCCGTCATTTCGGAAGAATCTCTTTAAAAATATTCAAAACTCTTAAAGAATTCGTAAAAATTTTATGGTTATTCGAAAATATTTCATTTCTTTTATAATTTTCACGAAATAAAAATTTCACTATTTTCTAAAAATTCGCATTTTCCAAAACAACAAACATAACGGTCAAATTCACTGAAAATCAACTATTGTTTTATTGAAATCACTCATTCCAAAATTGCATTCTTCCAAAATAATCTAGTTTTCGATCATTTTTCAATGTGCCATAGTGGATAGAAAGTTCTTTCTCGATGAAATGAAACTTCTGACCTTTTTAAGCACTTTCCAAGTCTCTTTGAAATTACCAGCGTTCTTGTGAATCACGAGCTTTCACGTTTGCGCTTTTGCTACTCTTTATTGGGGAGCACGTTCACCAGGACATGGGACATTATTTAAGCCCTCAATTCTTAAGACGTTCAATAGAAGACTTCCCTTTTAATCAAAGTTAAAATTTTTTCATGTTGAAATAAAAACGAAGTTACTACCCATTTTTCGAAATTTTTGGTTCATACGAGCTCAGAAAAATTTTTCGTAAAAAATGAAAGAATTTTTCGGAATCCTCCATAAAATTGGAGAATAAATATCAATTTGATCAATTTGATGATTCTTATGAATTTTCGTAAATCGTAAAAAAGTTCCCAAAATTCAGAACAATTGAAGAAAACCTATCAGAATCGTCTGAAATTTTCAAAAACGTTTCCAAATTTTTCAAAACCCACCCAAAGTTTCATAAATTTTCGTAAATTTATTCAAAAAGTGTCCTTTCACAAATTTTCTGGAATTCGTAAAATTTACCCGAAATTTTATAGTTTCTTGAGATTATTATCAAAATCCAACTTTACATAACTCAAAACCTGAAAAAACTTTAAAGTAACAGAACTTTATAAATTCTTAATTTCCAAGCCCACGAACAATAAAAAACGCGATCCCTTTTATTGTAAAGGTCGTAAAAAAAACTAATGCCGGCGACAACGCCTGTAATTGTCGAAGGTCAAAGGGTGATATCGAGATATCATCGAAAGTTAAGTGACCCTTTTCGAGTGTTCTCGCAGCAGCGCGTATTAATTCGACGTTACATTGTACTTAAATTCGATTATTTCCTGGTATCAAATTATCCTGACATACTGCGCGCATTTTTATCAATCTTGGACATATTTTCTGCAGGGTATAATGACGGGGCAGAGGGTGGCCTGATTAAAGGATGTATATGGCACTAGGAAACGTTACACCCGATTTTATCAGTGACAAGCGGCCAAGCACGGTACTTTACCCCGTGTTAAAGTGCATTAAACTAATGCATATTTTTATGGGTTTGGTATTATTTATATAATAATGATGCGTTATAATAATTTTCATAAATATAATAAAAAATCACTAACTTTCCTAATGAATTTAGTTTTTATAAAAGTTTTATAAAATTCATGAATTTTTTATGTAATGTGAAATTTTGTAAAGTAATTTTATAATAAGTTTATAGAACATTTGTTGAAAAAAAAATCCGTGATTTATGAAAAAATTTTTTTATGAAGTTTTTATAAAACACTGTATAAAAATAGCAAATTTTATAACAATCCTATAAAATCGACTTTACAGAATATTAATTTTTTTATAAAAACTATTCAACAATTTTAAAAGTTTTTTATGAAAACTTGAATCACTAGGGTTAAAAATGTTAAAAATACATATTGACCCCCTGAAAGTAAATTTTGGTTCATGTCAAAATTGGCAGTCCAAGGTTATATAACTCGTCGAATAATGCATGAAGTCAACATTATTCACGATATTTCGAAAAAAATGTTGTCAAAATCGATATTTTTCGAACGAATTCAACCGTCACTTTTACACTTTTAATTTCGCACTACCCGAAAATTCGGTTGGCGAGGTTGGCAGCCATTGCAATCGATCACGATCGAATAATATCGATTCGTATCGACGGCTGATATTTGGCGCCAAAAATGTTTTCAATATATCCATAAACACAAATTTCAGATCTCACGGTCGCAAAACAATTCCCTTACCTCGCAATCCATCCCAAAAACGAAAAATATCGCAGATCATAACCAGTAAAATTCTGACCTTTCGCAGCGCTGTCAAACGATGACAATTTCTCCAGCACCGCCGTACATCCTCGCCGTGAAGCAGCAATTGGCACTTTTCAGCTGTTTTCGTCCACAGAATTCGAATCAAACACGAAACACGAGATTTGGGACAAATGACTGACAAAAACTTCACGGAACGGCGGAAACGCACAGGAAAGCGATTGTAAACAAACGCCGGACCTCACTGACATTGTTGTGTATATGGAGAAATCGCGAGGAAAAAAACAAATTTCGGATCATCAAAACGCGATGAATTTTATTCTAATGCGCGGGATTAAAGTTTTATATCACTGAGACGACTTGTATTTCGTTTAAACACGCGAAAACTGAGAGGCACGTAGAATTACGTTTTTCACCGCGGCCGCCATCTTGTTTTTTTTTTCGTCCATGTCGGTTGATTTTGTCTGCGCCCCGCGGCCGTGACGACCGTGTACAGATAAACAGATATGTTTTTGGATAGAGAAAATGCGTGTATTCTACTATTTTTTACAGGGGGGAATTTTGAAATCATCTAAAACTGGTTCAAAATCTATTATTTTTCAATTTTCGCATATTTATAGAATTTTTTGAAAATTAGTATCATGTACAGACCTGGCCATTAATGCCTGGTCTTGATTATCGATTAGTATCGAATTTTTTGCATTGACGCTTATGGGAAACAATCGATACACATCGATAATCAAGACCAGGCATTAATGGCCAGGTCTGTACCCAGGATTTTGAAAATCATCCAGAATACTAATTTTTGTCTGATTAAAAATTGTTATTGTTCACCATAAGAGTAAAAAAACTTTAATCTGTATTATTATTTTAATATCTCTAATATTAATAAATATAATATTATTTATACTACTTGTTTTATTAATTCTGAAAATTATATTCCATCCCCAATATAGCGTGTTCTCAATTTCACAGAAACCTGCACAAAAATATATCCACCCTATAAAAATGCTAATTACGAGCATCAATTACCGCCAGGTCACGAGGCATAAATAAGAACTCCGAGGCGGATTCAAAAAATACACGACAGTCAGTACCAATTTATTCAGTAAATAATCGCTCGCGAGCGGATGAACTCGCCAACGCAAATAACGAGAAGGTAATCTCTTTTCCATCAGAACGCAATACAAACAAACAAACATGTATCGAAATATCGTCGCTAGAAAACCCACTTTCCCCCGTCCAACGAATCATAAAATTCATGATAAATTTTGTCGTATAGATCATCTAACACGTTTTTCCAACGATATAAATATTCATTCAGTCGCTATAAAATAACATTCATTATTGATCAATCTTATATTATCTGATCGATATAATATCATGGCAAATGAAACTCGAAGTAAATATTTGCTCTCGATATCTGAATCAGTGCAATTTTCACTGATTGTATCAGTGACGCGATCAATCAATGGAAAATCAGTGGAAACTGGCAAATCAGTGAAATTAATTGATTCATCCAGCATTGTATATAGTTACTGATAGATCAGTGAAATTGAAAAAGAACAGTGAAAATTATGATGGGTTGTATACTTTCAACTGACAGTCAGTGACTATTCACTTTCAGTCAGTGAATTTTGACTGGTCAGATGACGGAAGTATTTATTATTTTATCTGTGTAAATTTTTTCGATCCTAGAAACATTTACCTCTAAATTTTTATATATACGGTCGTATTTTATTGATTTCGTGGTGCGGGTGCCCTAGTAATTTTGATTTTTACGAGAAAGTCCAAAATTTTATGAGATTTCCGAATTTTGCATGAGGTTTATTCTCATAGGACTCGGAATTCTTATAAAGTTGACCTTATAAGAAACTTATAAGAAACACATTTTGATAAATAAAATTACCTGATAAAAAACTTTTTTCCTGTTTTTCTAAGGTTAAATTACGTCGAATGAGAAAGTGGAACGTTTACAGGAATTCGAAAATCTAATAAAATTTCGGAAATTATCCTTAAAATCAAAATTATTACGGTGAAATTTTTATTTACAATCTTCGTGAAACCTAAAATATTTTGCGCGTATTGCTTGAAATTCATTGACTTATGTGTATACAATTTTTCTTTATTTTTTTACCAAATGAAAGAATACGAAGTGTCAAACTTACTTTATTTATTGTTTATTAAAGTTAAAAACTTGAATTTTGTCATTTCTGAAAACAGAAAACTCAGAAAGCTTTCGTAGATTTTTTTTTGTAGCCAAAAACAGAAAACAATTGTAGCTAAATTGGATCAAACTTCAACCTGTCTCAATTTCCAGAAAATTCGATGATTCACTTTTTTTCATGATCTTGCGAAGTGAACAAGATATCAAAAAACGGATTTTTGTGGCATCGTAATGAAAAGCACAATTCATTTTGGACTCACGCTCGTTCGAAATCTGTCGATTTTCGACTTGTAGCGCAACAAACGATTTCTGTCCCCGTTTCGTTCATTCTCCCTCGTCTTCGTCTTCTTCTCGAAGTTCTTCCAAAACGTTGCCATCGAAACTTTTCTTGGGTTGGGCCACGATCGCCGTCGCAACCCTTACTGTATCTTCCCTCAATCGCATGGATCGTTGTGGTTATTTGTATCTGAAGAGAAATCGACAAAAGAGGATGCTCTGATTCATCGTCCTTTCGAGTTCCATCAAAAACGTGCTTTTAGTTCATTCCGGGGAATATATTCTACGTGCAACATCTTGATGACCTCCTTTCTCATCTTTTTCGCGTTTTCTCGCCGTAATTTCCTCGGGAGAGTATACTCGACAGAATTTGATAATAATGATTAAATTCTTGTTTTTTTCGTTCGATTTCATCACAAATTTCAAAACTTCCGAAAATATAAATTTCGTGTATAACATACATTCCGAAAAAATTCAACTAATTTTCAACTTCAAACTTTTAAACTACAATAACTTCCGAAAAAATGCATGTTATATTTTCCATCGAAAGTAAATTCAAAAAACTAAAATAACATTTTTCAAAATCATAAAATTCCTAATCCAGAACACATACAATACATCCTACAACCATATTTTTCAAAATCATGTAAATAATGACGTAAAAGTTAAAAACTACAGTTCTAAGATCTCATCTACGAAAATTATATTTCACATGCTCATATCGACCATAAATTCCATGCACCTCACAAAACCACAAAACTCCAAAAAAACCAAATGATACACAACTTCAACCTAATCTAGGAAAAGAAGGAAAAAGTGTTGGTTACTATGAATAACGAAACGAGTATTCCGTAACCAAAACTTTATTAACCTCGTACAACCATGTAATATACAATCGTGTATTTTCCAAGGGAATTTTTCAGTAACGAAAGCTTACCTTTCCGGCCAAGGACAACCAAAAAGTCTGCAGACGGCCAAGCCCAGGCCAGTCAAAACGCCCGCGGTCAAAAAAACGTAGACCACGCAGAGGTGGATGAGGGAAAAAATGTAAAGTGTTTTGTCGCACCAGCGATTAGGCTCGAATAAATCAGGTACGTATTCAGGCCATCGAATGCTGAGTATCCAAAAATTTCCTGTTCGGAATGAAAAATCGAAAAACATTTATGGATAATTGGAAAAAAATGAAAAATGACGTAAAGATTAGAAAATAACCTCGAAAAAGGAAATTGATTTCCCGATTTTTAGGACATATTTTCCGATGAACAGGAAAATTTTCTGAAATTCTAAATGATCCCAGCAACACAGAAAACGCGCAAATATTCACGTCACTGCTGAAAGACTTCGTATTTAGAAAAATGAAATTATTTTTGACGAAGAATTTACCTAGAGCGAACCAGAAGAGTAAAAATAAGGAAAATGTTAATGAAATGTTGAAACCAGACGAGTAAAAATAAGAAAAATGTGTATAAGAAATTGAAAAAAAATTAATAATTACGCAAAGATTGGAAAATAACCTCAAAAAAGGAAAGTGAAAAGGAAATTGATTTCCCGATTTTCAGGACATATTATTTTCCGATGACCAGGAAAAGTTTCGGAAATTCGAAATAATTCCGGAAAATCAGGAAACTTGTAAATATTCACGTCACTGCTGAAAGTTTCCGGATTTAGAAAAATGGGGGTATTTTTTTGCGAATAATTTACCTTAGAGTGAACCAGACTATTAAAAATAAGAAAAATGTGTATGAAAAATTGAAAAAAAAAATTAATAATCACGTCAAGATTGGAAAATTACCTCAAAAAAGGAAATTCAAAAGGAAATTGATTTCCCGATTTTCAGGAAATATTTTCCGATCACCAGGAAAATATTCTAAAACTCGAAATAGTTCTGGAAAATCAGGCGGATTAAACAAAAATGAAGTCATTTTTTGCGAAGAATTTACCTAGAGCGAACCAGACGAGTAAAAATAAGGTGAGAGCTATGGATATAAGTTTCATCGGTGATATGCAAGCTCCAGCTTCTGGGACTGCCAAAAGTTCGGTTCTTTTCGAGTGCACTTGCGAGTACAAGGTCCAAAATGTGCGCGTCCCACCTACGATTCCTCCTACTACCATGTAAATTGGAATTCGGGGTTCTTTCGGGCAGTCCTTTATGAATTGCAATCCTGGAAATTCAAGGAATTTCCTCGGATGTAGAGGGACGTTTTTTAAAGTTTCTTCGGAAGGTTTCCTGGTGATGAGTTTTTAGGTGCAATTTACGTAGTAAAATTTTTTTCGAAAAGAATTTTTACGTAACAACAGGTTCCGAAGAGATTTGATTTCTGATAAAATGGCCCTAGTAAATTCGAACCTCATAAAATTACCGAAAAAACTCTAAATCCATCAAGAAATTTCGAAAAACGCGACTCACCCATGATGAACATGACGATGTGCATGGTGGAGAGCCCCGCTAAGCAGATAGTGACGACGACAGTCTTGCTGACGACGTGCAACGCGCGGAACACGAAATCGCACGTGCCGTTGGCCTCCAGGTGAGCATCCTTCAGCTGGAAGACTAAAGAGCCGTAAGTGGCGACGACCACTGGGCTGGAAAGGGCGGCACCTTTTTCCGTCAAGCCGCCGCCACTTACGACGCCGCCACAAAGTCGCCGGGACTCGTCACCTGAAAACTTTGTGATCGATCGACCGCGGTTAATCCATTATTTTCGGGCTGCTCTTTACCCGCAAAAAATGACAATACACCATAGAAATTCACGAATTCATACAGAACGTGATCATTTTCCCAGGGTACTGTCAATTTTGGAAAACTCGGCAAAATTTTTATTTACCTGAGTCCCACTTGCCTCGCCCTCGGAGCGAACACTGGCAGATTTCGTTTCTTTCAGTTGATTAGAGGAAACACTACGAATCTTGGGAGCGTCTGGAAAACCGAAGTCACAATCGTGACAAGCAAAATAAATTTTCGGGAAATTGGTTTGTGGGGAAAATGAACGGTAATCCAAGTGGGTTCCCAGTCACTTTCCAGAATGCAATATCCCGACAGACCATTTTCCCGACAACTTTCGAAGATAATCGATCGGGTAAAAGGTTGTCGGGATAATTTTCAGGAAAATGGTTTGTCGGGAAAAAGGTCTGTTGAGATGTTGCATTTGAGAAAATGGACGGTAATCCAAGTGGGTTTCCAGTCACTTTCCAGAATGACCATTTTACAAAAAGACCATTTCCCGGAAGACCATTTTCCCGACAACTTTCAAAGATAATCGATCGGGTAAAAGATTGTCCGGAAAATTTTCGGGAAAACGGTTTGTCAGGAAAATGGTCTGTCGGAATATTTCATTCGGGAAAATGGACAATAATCCAAGTGGGTTTCCAGTCACTTTCCAGAATGACCATATTCCAGAAAGACCATTTTCCCGAAAGACATTTTCCCGAAAGACCTTCCCGACAACTTTTGAAGATAGCCAATCGGGTAAAAGGCTGTCTGGGAATTTTTCGGGAATATGGTCTGTCGGGAAAATGGTTTGTCGGAAAAATGGACGGTAATCCACAAGTGAGTCACTCGAATCCAGGACTTACTTTGGTCAATGGATATTCTCCGATGTTCTTGCCCAGCCCTGGACATTCTTCTCTCCTGGCCCAAGCCCCCTATACTGCCCCTGGGACTCCTCTCCATATCAGGCCCGATACTGCCCCTGGGACTTCTTTCCATGTGATCTGCCGTGATACTGCCCCTGGGACTCCTCTCCATATCTGGACCGATGCTCCCCCTGGGAGTCCTGTTTCCCTCTTCGCTCCCCAAACTCCCCCTGTGGACTTTTTCCACCTCCCCGAACCCGATGGACCCTCTTGGACTTCGACTCATGTCTGGACAGACTGAACCTTAAAATACAAAGAGGGAAGGAATGGTGAGGAATTTCGGCAACCCGGGAACCGATTCAGATAAGTGAAAAACGTGAAATTGAGTAAACATTCCATTGAAATAATAATGGAATTTATACTTTTTCCTAAGAAAGATTTTTTGGAAATGTCTACTGACTTTTAAATGAAGAATAACTGGTTTTTCAAGTAGCGCAAATTTTCATCCACGTATTATGTATACATAGAAATATAGAAATCAGTTTTTATGCATTTTCTTGAAATAACACCAATAAAATGTTTTGAAACACTTTTAAGCACTCTGAAAATTGAGGATTCATCTATGAAAATTTTGTAACACCCTTCGAAATTCTCGAGAAATACAGTGGAATCTGATGAAGCTACCTCAAAAACCACCTTAGAAACACTTGAAAACACTCTGAATACTACTGAAAACTTCAAACATCTCTGAGAAAAAGAGAAACATTTTGAAACAATACAGAAAACTTAACAAGACGCCATAAGAAACTTAAAAACACTTCGAAACAAACCAAATACAGAGATCATCTGTAACAAATTTTGTTACAATTTATTAGAAACACGAAAAAAAGCACGATTAAAACAAGTGTGAAATACTTCAATAAACGCTTTTAGACAACTTCAACATTCGAAAAAACGTAAAAACACCAAAAAACACTGACAAAATACGAATAAAAAACTTTCAAACCAATCAAAACACATGGAACACCCAAGAAACACCTTAGAAACTCTATGAAACACTTACAAACAATCTGGAAAACAAATTATATCATTCGAAAATTTTGTAACACTTCGAAACACCAAAGGAACATACCATAAACACGTTAAAACAGCTGCTAATCACGTTACAAATACTACCACATACTTGAAACCCTCAGAAATACATCAAAGATATCGTGAAACATTAGAGAAAATGTTCAAAACACTCTGGCACATGGAGAAACTATACAAAAGAATTATGAAACACAAATAAAACACTCAAGTCAACCTAGAACACAATGAAAACACCCAAAAACTCTGGAGAAACATTTCCAAACAGGTCAAAAAATAACAAAAAAACCATATCGCGTCATTCCAGTACTTGAAAACACTAAAAAATGATGAAAATTGTTTAGAACTTGTTTTATGATGCATAATGGAATTTTCGAAGTTCTTCAAACTGTTTTAAAGTGTTTCTCAGGTGTTTTTGAATGTTTCCAGTGTGTCCTTGGTTGTTTCAAAGAATTATTATTGTGTCTTATACGTTTTTCGAATGGTTTCTTTGTACTTCGGAGTGTTTTAAAGTGTTTTAATGATGTTTCATGGTATTTTCGATGTACTTTAAAGGATTTGAAGAATGTGATAATATTTCTAACAAGCTTTTCTAATACGTTTCTTGGGTTTTTCAAAGTGCTGCAAAATTTCCACATGATACAATCTGTGATTCAGATTGTTAGGAAGTATTTCAACGAGTTTCTAAGATGTTTCTTAGGTGTTCAAGGTGTTTTGATTTGTTACAAAGTTTTTTGTTGGTGTTTTATCGGTGCTTTTTAGTGTTTTGGAGTCTTTTAGAGTGTAAAAGTTATCTAAAAACTCTATTAGAGTACTTCACACGTGTTTTTATGATGTTTTTTGTATGTTTCTGATTGCAACAAAATTTGTTAACGATGATCTCTAAATGTGAAACGTTTCGAAATATTTTGAATTCTTGTATGGCGTTTCATCAAGTTGTATGTGTGTTTTAGGAAGGTTTGAAGTATTTAAAATATCGTAGTATTTGAAATGCTTTCAAGTGTTTCTATAAAAACACTTAAAAATCACCCTATAGGGTGATTTTTCAGGTTCAAAGTTTCCAAATAACACTTCTTGTGTTGTAGACTGTGTAAAAGTGTTTCAAAGAGTTTCTATGGTATTTATTGCATCTTCCAGGTGTCTTGATTCATTTCAAAGTTTTTCATCGATCTTTCCTGATTACTCTTCAATGTTTTCAAGTATTATAGGCTGTTAAAGTTGGCTCAAGACGTTTCTTGAGGTGTTTTAAACTTTTTTTCACTGTATTTCTTTCCTCTCAGTAGTTATAACAAAATATGTCGACGATCTCAAAGTGTCTCATACTCCCAAAATAATTAAAAAACACTCACCCCTCGGCGACCTGTTGGCCTCCACACAAATGGACCCCCTCTGGTACCTGCTGGGCTCCGGGGCAATGGACCCCCTGGGACTCTGGTTCATGTATTCCTGACCGATATTGTCCCTGGGGCTCCGCTCCTGGTCCATGGACGTCAGACTGCCCCTCGGGATCCTGGACATTTCGGGGCAAATCGAACCTCTGGGACTCCGATCGAAATCGATGTTCGCCACGCTGCCCCTCGGACTCCTCGAGGGCAGCGTTTCGGGTACCAAAGAATGTCGGGGACTCCGGGAAATACCGTTTTCCGGGAGCAAGGGGACCCGGGACCCGACGTTGGACGCGGACAAACTGTTCCGGGGACCGCGGTTGTACCCAATTTCACTGGGCATCATCGTGTTCCTGGGGCTCAGGGCGATGTCTGCGACTATGGAGTGTCGGGGGCTACGCGAGACCTCGGGGATGAGGCTGTTGCGGGGGGAACGGCCCATTTCCGGGGTCAAGCTGTTCCGGGGACTCAGGAGGGAGGTGCGGGAGGAGCGGGAGTAGTCTTCCGGGACTAGGGAATTTCGGGAGCTTCGGTTTTTGATGTCGATGGAAAGGTTCAGGCGGGAGCATTGCTCGGGGTCCGGGAGGAGTCGGCGGTTGAAGTTCTGGAATTTTGGAAAATTGTATGGTAAATGTTGGAGTTTTAGGAGAATTTGAGATGTTTGTTCGAGGGGTATGAAATTTTTTTTAATTTAAACACTGTAGTACCGATGTCAAAACGTTGAAGGTTTGGATGGAGAATTTCTGAAATTTTTTGACAAAAATTCGCACTCAAATATTTGGAATCGATAAAAATCGAGATTAATCGATAATAATAATATAATTACTAGAGAAACTCCAATGTAACAAAAACTACAGAATATTCAAGTCAGCAAATTTGGGACTCTGAAATTCAGCAAATTTGGGACTCTGAAATTTTCAGAGTATTTCGAATATTCGATGTTTTTAGGAAATTTTCTGAAAATTGATAGAAACTCGTAGTCGAAATTTTTCGGAATTCTGCTGAATTCCGAAATCCTAGAATTCGAAAAAATATCAATTCTTCATGTAGGTACTTAAAGATTCGCCAATACTCACAAAAATTTTCGATTTTCCAAAATTGATACTTTAATGACAGCAAAATGACACGAATCACAATTCTGCCAATCAATCAACATCTGGATCGTCGAATCTATTTACGAGCCATGAAAGAGAGTTGAAAATTCCAATTTACTTTAATA
>JAPYZK010008516.1:0-15923 GCA_030522785.1 Platygaster equestris | reverse complement strand
TTTGATTTTCATCGGGATTGATTATGACTGTATTCGACATTTTTGTAAACAACAACAAAAACATTGCAGCAATACACAGTTTTGTAATTTTGAGGTTAGAGTTGGAGAGTTAGACGTTTCGATATATGTCGAGTCGCTCGTCCGCCATCTCGTTTCCATGATCCGTGCGTAAACGGTCGCTAAACTGAGCGTCAGTGAGTAAATAGCTATAGGTCGTTAAGATGAGCGTGAGCGAACAGCGCATTCGCCCACTAGTGGGCGAACGAATTCATCACTCGCATGCCATACGTCAACAATCAGTTAATCCATTATTTCGTCCACCCTCAGCAGGGCCACGAAATTACATATTTTTCGCGGGCGTTGAATAAAAGCGATTTTTTGGCCGTTTTCAGATCCGAGTTGTCGAATGACGTGAGGAAAGTGAACCAGGAAGTGCACGACCTGGAGAAGGGCCAATCGGTCATGGTTTCCATGGCCGATCACGTATTGGACACGAAAAAAAGGGTCGAGTACGGGGTTCACCAGATTCTTATGGAGGTCGGGGATCTGGTCAGGAGCCACGGGGCCACCATAAATGCGACCTTGAACAGTCGGTTCGACGGGATGTCTAGTGACATTTTGGATAACCAAAACGGGGCTTTGGCGAATCTGACGACGAAGATGGAGCTCGAGATGAGCCAGGTTGGAATGTTTCAAAATGTTTTGAATTCAGGAGTTTCGGATTTTCGAATCATATTTATATGTAATTTCCGAAATAGAATTCGAAGTTCTCAAACATTTTTTAATCTGGGGATTTTCGAATCAGAGTTCAGAATATTCAAATTCCAGAACCAGAGAATGTTTGGATGATGATTTAAACATTTCAAATGTTTTAATCGGAAAATTTACGAGTTATAATATAAAAATTTCGAATAAGAGAATTTCGGAATGAGAATTCAAAAATTTATAATTCTTGGATCGAAGAATTTTTAAATCGGAATTCAAAATTTTCGAGTGTTTTAATCAGAGAATTTCCGAAGTCGAATTAAAAGTTTTAGAATTTTTGAATCAGAGGATTCTTAAATCGAAGTTCAGAATTTTCGAATTATAGAACGAGAGAATTTTTGAATGAGCACATTTAAAATTTTTAAATTGGAAAATTTACGAATTACAATCCAAAGTTTTCGAATAAGAGAATTTTTTAATAAGAATTCAAAAATTTTCAATTCTTGGATCGAAGAATTTCTGAATCGGAATTCAAAATTTCCAAACTTTGAATCAGAGAATCTTTCGAAGTAGAATTAAAAGTTTCCGAATTTTCAAATCAGCAGTTTTTTAGATCAGAGTTCAGAATTAATCAGATAATTTTTTATTAGAAATTAAAAATTGTAAAATAAAGAAAAGAAACACAAAATTTTCAGGTTTGGAGGCAAATAAACGCGATGTACCAACAAATGATGGAAAGTGCAAAAGCTCTCGATAAGCTTCACGAACAAAGTGAAGCCTACGTAGCAGGCACCACTTCCACAATGGGCGGCATGGAAAACAAAGTACAAAACCACTCAACTTTGCCTCGAATTTTTTACTTTTTTCTCGAATTGACGACAATTTTTTCAACTTTCGAAGTTTTATTGCTCCCAAGTCATCAGTTTAAGAAAAAATGGCGTTTCACCAAAATTAATTCCATAATTAATTATTTATTAATTCTCCAACGTTTCAGGTTGGCGAAATAACAAAACGCATGATGGAAGTTGACGAAAATCTCAATTTCCTTCTGGGCAGATTGTCATTAGTAACACAAGAATTCAATCAAATTAAAACTTCTTTAAGCACTACTCTGGACAACATAAAGGTATTTTTTTAGAACACTTTTACTGAACTTGTCGCATTCTTTTCCTAGTATTTTTCATGTACTTTCAAACTTTCATGACTTTTTCATGATTGAATACATAAAAAAAAATTGTAAAAATGATGTGAAAAATGACATGTTTCCAAAAATTGTGTGAAAATTTATGATATAATTTTATCAAGTCTATAATAGATTTAATAAAATCTAAATTTTCAAACGTATTATCGTAAATTATTTTTCTAAGAATTCTATTATTTTCATAAATGTTGTAAAAAACGACTTTCATCCTAAATATTACTAAAATTATGAAATATTCATAAATTTCATCACAATTTCAATTTATCAAAATTCTTCAATTTCCGAAATGCATCAAATATTCTGGAAACGTGATCGAAAATTTCAAACCCTTCACAGGGGCGAACGCAGAAATAATTTTCGGGAGGAGTTTTCAACAAAAATGTTTCCTAATTCTCGAAATTCTCGGAATTTTGAAAATTTTTGGACTTTTTGCAATTCCTACACTTGTTAAATTTCTCGTAATTTTCGAAATTACTGAAATGTGTAATATTCTCGTAATATGTGAAATTTTCCGAATTCTCAGGATTTCCAACATTTTTGGAAATTTTCAGATTTTTCGGAATACTCAAACCTTTAAATATATGTACGAAATGTTTAGCATCCTAAAAAATTCAGAATTTCTCTGAATTTTCGAAAACTTCATAATTTTCGGCATACTTGGCCGAAAATGTACAAATTCTCAAAATGTGCAAAATTCTCCTAATTTTAGAATCATCAGATTCTTCATGAAATTATAAAGTTTAACAAATTTCAATGATTTCCGAGATCTTAAAAATTCTCAAAGTTTTAGGAATTTCCAAAATTTACAAAAATACTGTAATTTTCAAAATCCCTGAAATTGTTGGAATTTCTGAATTCTTAAATTCCGACATATCCACAAGTTTTTCGGAATAACAAAAGTTTGATAATTTTTCGAGACTTTCGTAATCTTCAAATTTCCGGAATAATCGGTTTTTTCGAATTACTCGAACTTTTTAAAATTCACATAACTTAGAGAATTATAAAAAATTCTCAATTTCCGAAAACTTCATAATTTTCGGTATACTTGGACGAAATTTTACAAATTCTCAAAATTTTCAAAATGCTCCAATTTTTTAGAATCATCAGATTCTTCATGAAATTATAAAGTCTGACAAATTTTAATGATTTCCGAGATCTTAAAAATTCTCACAATTTAGCAGTTTCCAAAATGTACAAAATTACTGTAATTTTTAAAATCACTAAAATTGTCGGAATTTCTGAATTCTCAAATTCTGACATATCCACAAGTTTTTCGGAATAACAAAAGTTTGCTAATTTTTCGAAACTCTCGCAATCTTCAAATTTCCGGAATATTCAGTTTTTTCGAATTACTCGTACTTTTCAAAAATCACATAACTCAAAAAATTATAAAAAACTCTAAATTTTCAAAAATTTCATAATCTTTGAAGGTTTGGGATTATTCAAAAATTTCAAAATTTCGTCAAAAATAACAATAATTTTGAAGTTTCTAATTTTACGAATTCACACAATAATTTCACAAAAATTTAGAAGTTCGAAATATTGAATCTTCAAGATTTCAAAGCACACATTCGTTCCATTATTCAATTTCTTCTCATTTTACATACAAAAACAATTATTTTTACATTTCTACTTATTTTACAAACAAAAACAATTATTTTTAAATATTTCGGGAGGGGTTTCAACCCCCGAAACCCCCCTCTGCGTCCGCCCCTAGCCCTTCGGGAAACTCAAAAATCGTCATTTTCTACCTTTTTTCAAGGCTTCGTTCAAGGAAGTTCAAGACAAAGCAAACGACCTGAGTCCCGGTCCGCACCCGGTGCTGGAAAATCACCTGGACGATTTTTACCCGAGCTCAACGCAGCCTCCCCCGGAAATCGTGACCCACGCTTAGCGCCTTCCTTCCTCATTTCGCCATGAACTCTCGAAAATCCATCTACAAGCGCAATCGACCTCATTTTGCACCCACTCCCACGCTACAAAAAACAAACGAACAAACGAGAGTTTACTTCAGAGTTCATTTCATTTTTAATTGTAACAATTTTTGTAGTAAAAACAACATTACATATATACAGTGTAAAAAATTCAACTGAAGAAGTAAACCGAGGACAAAATCTCCTTGAGGTCCAAATGACCTTTCTCAGGAACCTCCGACAGGACTTGGTTGACCCGCAATTTTTCTTTCAGCAGCGCCTGTGACTCGATGCCTTTCAATTCGCTGGAAAACGGAATTGATCAAATAATAGTATATTATTCCACGAGTTTGAAAAACGAAATATTTTCAGGAGTGTAAAAAAACTATTTCTTCTTAACTAGCGGAGAAAGAATTTTTTCGATCTTTTTTTTACGAGTGAAAAAATTACTGTTTTTTTTCCACTTTTGAAAAAATTAGTCACTTTTTACACGCAAAACAAAATTTTTTTGAGAATTATATAAAAACGAATTTATCGAGAATTCGGAAATTTTTTCAATTTGCTGAAAAACGGAATTAATCAAATAATAGTATATTATTCCACGAGTTTAAGAAACGACATATTTTCAGGAGTGTAAAAAAACTATTTCTCCTCCACTAGCGGAGAAAGAATTTATTCGATCTTTTTTTTACGAGTGAAAAAAAAACTGTTTTTTTTTTCACTTTTAAAAAAATCAGTCACTCTTTATACGCAGAACAAAGTCTTTTCGAGAATTATAGAAAAATGAATTTGTCGAAAATTCGGAAATTTTCGGATTAAATAGGTAAAAAAATTAAAATTTTTAATATTTAATGAACACTTAAACCAAATAATTTGACTCGTAATTTTTGATAAATTTTTTATCTTGATCCATTGATTAGTTTGTTAGTTAATTAAAGTGTTGATTTGATTTTAGAAACTATGGCGATTACTAATTATTCGGATCATAGAGCATTTATTGCTTTCATTAGTATTTTTATACGATAAGCAGTGTAAGCGACAATATTTTACGAAAATAAAGTGTACGACGAATTTTGGGTCAAATTATTTTTTGGGCACTTACTGTTCGTGGAATTTGAACTTCTTGAGTAAATAATCGGATAAGTCTTCTAAAATCGGTTGCGAGTGGAGGGAAACGAATTGTTCTCGGCATATCTGAAAAAACGTGTCACGTGATAAAAAGTACATTTCATCATTTTTCAAATTTCCGAAGTATTTCAGAAAGACTTATTGTAAAAATTTTTTTCAAGTTTCGAAACACTTGGAATTTATGGAAAATTTTCGACATTTTTACGGGCTGCAATTGCTTTTTTAAACTTATTGACATTACATTACCCAACTTTTTCGAGGAATTCAAAATTTTTCAAAATCGTAATTTTTCAAATGCTTGAAAACTCTTTAAAATACCCGAAAATTTACGAGAAAATCATCAAAAATCATTAATTACGTATTTATAAACCCTTAACAACAAAAATTCCTCATCCTTACTTTGCTCATTTCATCCACGGAGCAACAATGCGTCCAAAAACAATCGTGCACCGAGACAAAAGTTATTCCAGCTTTTTGGCAATGTAAACTCGTCAACATCATATGAGTCGAGTCCAAAGAGTGAATAAAATTCGGGGGAAACGCGTTCTTTTGCTTCAAAACGTTCGGTTTCCTAAAAAAGCACACAAAAACACGTTCAAACATCAATTTTTCTACAAAATCGATTAAATTCACTTCAAGCAACATCAACAAAAATATATCAAACGAATAATAAAAAAATACACACTACTTCGTTCATTTTTTACTTCGAACATTTTTATCGTCATGATAAAAATGCGAAAAACGCGTTCAAAAATTAATTTCTCTACACAATGAATTAAATTCAATTCAAGCAACATGAAAAAAATATATAAAATGAATAATAAAAAAATACACACTAATTCGTTCATTTTTTACTTCGAACATTTTTATCGTCATGACAAAAATGCGAAAAACGCGTTCAAAATTTCGCCTTAATCTTATATTACAAAAATAGTAATTTTAAAAATGTTAGCATAAAATAAAAACATCGATGTAACGCACTCATAATAATCTATGGAATCCGTGGAAACAAGGCCTCGAGTTTTTGCTTCTTTCTTGTTTATTTTGTAACGTTTCGTGTACGGTTGAACTATTGGAAATCCGAGAGGTGTGACCCATTCTACGCTTTGGAGTCGAACTTGCGACACCAATCGTGCACTTTCCGTTAACCAATTTTGAATTTCCCGCGTGCTCGTGAACATCGTCTGCAAACTCTCGAAAGTTTTGTTCGACAGATACGAGCTCGCTGCCCAAACGCTTTCTTTGGGGAAATTTTCGATATCTGCAAAAAAATTATCACTTTTTATTATCCGTACAGATCAAAAATTTCCGAAAGTGGATAAAGATTTCACTTTGTGAAATTGTACATTACTATTATTTTGTAGAAAAATTAATAATACATGTAATATTATAAATTTATGTCATATTATACATTTATAAAATATCATTAATTCAATATAATATTCAGTATATATGATATCATATATTAAATTTTCGATACGTGCAAAAAAATCATCACTTTTCATTATTCGTACAGATAAAAAATTTCCAAAAGTGTATAAAGATTTCACTTTGTGAAATTGTAATATACATTACTATTATTTTGTAGAAAAATTAATAATACATATAATATTATAAATATATGTAATATTATACATTTATAAAATCGACACGTATTTTTTTTTTTTTACCAATAAATCGAAAAAAAGGGTCCAACTTAAAAAAAATCGTATTTGTTTATAACAATTGAATATTTTGCAGGTTAGATTATAGAAAAAATTTTTTATCAATATTTTTACGGAAAGTATATACGATTCAAAAACTTTTATCATCAGGAATTTTTTTTACCTCGATTATTTTTTGAATAATCAATGACTGAAAATTTTTCGTTTTTTTTTTTTTTTTTTTTTTAAAAAAAAATTTTAATTATTTTTTTTTTTAAAAAAAAAAAAAAAAAAAAAAAAAAAAAAAAAAAAAAAAAAAAAAAAAAAAAAAAAAAAAGAAAAAAAAACTTTTCGATTATTTTGCTTTAAAGAATGCTAGAAAAATTTTTCGAGGACATTAAAATTTTAGTTTTAAATCTGATATGGAATGACCCTTATACATCATTTCGTACAGAAATTTTTGAAATCAAACTTTTACCTTTCAATTGTCTCGCGATTTGCAGTTTGGCGCCGAATTTTGTGACTCCGTAAACAGTGGTCATTACGGTTTGTTTTATAACTTTCCTTTTGATGAAGCCTTCCAAAACTTGCGCAATTTTGACGTCGTTTTTCGCATCCTCGGCTCTTTTCCTCTCGACCTAATTTTTGTTAACATTTTACTTTTTTATTTCACATTATCAAAATTTTACTATTCACTAATTCTACTAACTCAATCGATGGAAAATTTTTTTTCATTGTATAAATTGGACAATCCGTACATTTTCATTTCCAGAAATTCCACAAAAATTTTTTTTAATTTAAAAACTTACATTTTTTGAGTGTTTATTATACATTATTTCTATTGTACTGTTAATTTCAACAAATTCTATCAGTTCAATCTACGAAAGAATGTTTTTTTTTTTTTTCGGAAATTTGGAAAACTCGTAAATTTTCATTTTCATAAATTCCTGAATTCTTATTCAACTTACAAATTTGCATATGCAATGCACAAATTTTTCAAATTTTTGTTAATTCAAAAATTTACATTTTCTGAGTGTTTATTATACATTATTTCTATTGCACTGTTAATTTCAACAAATTCTATCAGTTCAATCTACGAGAGTATTTTTTTTTACTTCGGAAATTTGGAAAACTCGTAAATTTCCATTTCCATAAATTCCTGAATCCATCTTCAACTCAAAAATGTTCATATTCGAAACACAAATTTTTCGTCGTTTTACCAAAGCAGCAACACTGCTGTACACGTCTTGCGGCAACTCCTTGGGTCTCAAATTCACGGCTTCCCCCCCGATGACGTCCCTCCCAAGAGCAGCGTAATGCTGGAGACCGTTGCAACTTCCATCCTGGTGAATCGGAAAAGCGCTCACGTACTTTTCCGGATTCGGGTGCCTGATCGCTTTGGCCAATTCCATGCAAGACGCCAAAGTTTGCCAAGGCTCGTCCGATTTCGACCACCACATTTCACCCTGGAATTATTCCACATTTTTTCAATACAACATGGAAATACAGAAATACATACATAAGTAAAACAAAATTAGAAAATACATACGCAAATAAATAAACAATGATAATAAATAGTAATGAATAATAAATAAAATAAAAGATATAAATATTAAATAATACGTATATATAGTGATAAAATGATGAATAGTAATGAATAATAATTACTAATAACAATGAATAGTAATAAATGGTAATTACTAATAATAATAAATAGTAATAATAAATAAACAAATAGCAAACAAAATTACAGTCAGGGGATTGTCAGCACTGTCGACAATTTTGTCCATGATTTCATTGGCGTAGGCTAGCCGCGTTGCGATAGATTCTCGTTTTTTGAAGCCCGTGAGATTGACGGTATGGATTTTGAGCCAGTCGAGACCTTTGGGGCCCAAAGGTTTTCCAATGGCGAAAACGAGCATGGATCTCGCCAAATCAGAGCTGACGTGCGTCAAATGTGGCGGGATCGGGTAAACGCGTCCTCGAAAATCCATGTTGTGGGGAAGCCAAAATACCTTATCCCTGTACTAGAAAAATGAAGTTTCAACATTGAGAATCATTTTTTCATCTTAACTTCGAACTTATTATTTTGAAAATTTTCGGGACTTTACATCAGACGCAAAACTACAATACGTATTTTCGAAACTTAGGACATAATAACGTAAATTACATAATTCTTCATAATACATAATGAGAATTTTCTCCACATTTTTAAGATGAAGAAAAAGTTTTTGATTCATAAATCAATATTTCGGCATCATCAAATCCGAACAATTTGTCGATTTTCTCGAAAAAATTGGTCATTTCCAAGTGTATCAAAATCCGAAAAATTATTCTCCAAATTCAAAAAATACCTATTTTGCATTTTTACACAATCTTAATATCGAACTAATTATTTTGAAAAATTTCGGGACTTTATATCAGACACAAAACTACAATACGTATTTGCAAAACTTCTCACATAATAACGTAAATTACACAATTCTTCAAAACTGATGAATTTTAAGACTTCGAAATCTTTAACATTCCTCAAAAACTTCACAAATTCCTCAAACTACAGAATCCCAAAACATCAAAATGCTCAAAAACTCCAGAATTTGTACTTGCTTTAAAATCAACAACAAAACAATAAACATAAACTAACATGATTCGCAAGTGACAACTTGTACAGTCCATCGCACCAAAGAGAAAACATTTCCATTTTTTTCTTCTGATGTTCCATTTTTTCTCTGAATATTTGGTATTTCTCTTTCGGTTCCTCATCTTCCTTGGGAGCAGGTAAAGGAGGCAACTTCCAGAGCGATTCCGGAACGTCCAATCTCGCGTCTCCGCCATCGCGGAAAATCTGAAGTATAAACAATGTATAATAATTATTTTGAAAACGTTTATTTTTATCACTGGGTTGTTGATTCAAAAAAAATCCATGTTTTTCGATGTTTTTCGATGTTTCCAGTCAGTTTTTGTTTTAATTGCTAATCAAAACAAAAACTGACTGGGAACATCGAAAAACATGGACTTTTCTTTATAATAATTATATAAAGCAACAATAAATATTATCTTTCAAATATATCGCACCTTTATTGCTATGTCCAGAATCGGTGAATTAATTTTCCAAGGAATCGAACCAAGTTGGTTGATGGCGTCGAAAACTGGATACAATTGCTTGTCGTTCGTTTCCATCAATCTGTCCCGGATTGTAAACTGAAAAAAACATAAAAAAAGATTCAAATTGTAAAAAACTTTTAAACACTATGTATAAAAATCTGAGAAACATAAAAGTTCGTAACAAAATGTTTCTATGCCTACGAAAAAAAAAAATAACAAAAACAAAATACGCAAGAATATTTAGAATTTAAAAAAGTTCTCAAAAGTTGAATATTTCACACAAATCATTTACTGATACTGGTTTTGAATAATCCAAGGATTTTCTGTAATTACATGAAATTTTTCAAAATTGCTGCAGTTTTTGCAAAATTTTATGACATTCCTAAAATTTCATACAATTTCAGAAATTGTTTGGACTTTCAAGTTCATACAATTTTCTCTAGTATTTTTATTTTTTAATGTGTAAAAAGAAAAAAAATGGAAAGAAAAAAAAAGAAAGATAGAAGAAAGATAAATAAAAAAAGAAAGAAGAAAGATGAATAAAATAAGAATAAGATAAATAAAATAAGAAAGATAAATAAAATAAAAGCAAGATAAAAAATATAAGAATAAGATAAAATGAATTAGAATAGAATTAAATTAGAATTAATTAGAATAGAATCAAATGAAATAATGATAAGATAAATAAAAAAAAAGATTAAAAAAATCACCGAATCTAATGGAATCCTAACAACGTCTACTTCTGTTATCAAGTATCCTCCGTCGTTGATTGATGACCAAGGTCGCGGTGGGCACAAAGAAGGCACTAAACCGGCGTCGAACATCAACTTTTCTTGTTTGGAACCTCTGTACAGTTTCAACAAACCCGAGTGAGGTTTCACCTACACAAAAAAAATAACAAGATTAATTCACAATTCAAAATAAATTCAAATTTTCAAAAATTTCAATTTCTGGACATTTGCACAAAATAGGCGTGATTTTTTCCAACTGATTTTTAATTTAATCGAAATTCTTCTAATCTCGAAGAATTTTGTAATATGTACAAATATTGAAAATATTTCCATTTTTTCACACGATTTTCCAATATTATTCAAATATTCAACGATACTACGAAATCCGGCAGGATTTCGTCCGTCGCTAAAAAAAAGGAAAAGATAATTCAGATATTATTCAAAAATGCAAATAATACTCGGAAATAAGAAATATCACCAAATTTTTGAGAAAAAGAAAAAGTTTCAAATTAAAAAAAAAAAATAACGGAAAAAAAAAAAAAAAAAAAAAAAAAAAAAAAAAAAAAAAAAAAAAAAAAAAAAAAAAAAAATTGGTAATTTCTGAGTGTTTTAAAAATTCGAAAAATTGTTCTCCAAATTCAAAAAAAAACCTATTTTGCATTTTTACACAATCTAAATTTCGAACTAATTATTTTGAAAAATTTCGGGACTTTATATCAGACACAAAACTACAATACGTATTTTCAAAACTTCTCACATAATAACGTAAATTACACAATTCTCCAAAACTGATGAATTTCAAGACTTCGAAATCTTCAACATTCCTCAGAAACTTCACAAATTCCTCAAACTACAAAATCCCGAAATATCAAACTACTAAAAAACTTTCGAGTTTGTATTTGTTGTGAAATTAACAACAAAACGATACATACAAACTAACATGAGAATTTTCTCCACATTTTTGAGATGAAGAAAAAGTTTTCGATTCATAAATCAATATTTCGGCATAATCCAATCAGAACAATTTTTCCATTTTCTCAAAAAAAAAAAAAAAAAAAAAAATTGGCAATTTCGAAGTGTTTTAACGATTCGAAAAATTGTT
Source organism: Platygaster equestris (assembly GCA_030522785.1). Classification (NCBI taxonomy): domain Eukaryota; kingdom Metazoa; phylum Arthropoda; class Insecta; order Hymenoptera; family Platygastridae; genus Platygaster; species Platygaster equestris. The sequence goes on along the minus strand of JAPYZK010008516.1, from coordinate 4,395 downwards.
CTCCGAATTCAAAAAATACCTATTTCGCATTTTTACACAGCGTTACGTTTAATAACATCCACAAAAGCGCTAAAAATTAAATTCTACCGAATTTTGTATAAGCGAAATGATGACTCTTTCACCTCTTGTTTAATTTCCAATGCTTTCGTCCTGTACACGGTATAAAACGCAGGCACCTTGTGTTTGTTTTTCATCTTTATAACATTCCCGTCGACTTTCAAATCATGGAGAAGAATACTGTACAAAAAACGGCCGACGTTGACGAGCGTAGTGGACGGCCACGAAGGAAATCTGATATCCAGAGAGCTGCCGTTTCCCCTCGTTTCGTACGCGAGCTCGCTCCATTTCGCGCGATTATTGTAACCGTCTTTTCGCTGAATGTACCAATCACAGTAATCCCCATGTATTTTTTCCACTTTTTCCGTCAAGTTGTATTTCTGCTTCATTTGAATCTGGAGAAAAAAACGCAATTTTATACGAAAGTCTTCAAACACAAAAAATAATTTGAAACAATGCATTTTTTAAAGATTATTTTTAGTTTATTATCGAGTTTATTACCGAGAAAAATTAATTTCGAAATTTTGGACTTCATTTTTTATTTTTCATAGAAAGTGATTTTGGAAAATGCGTAAGGAAAATTCACGTTATGCCTAAAATTTTGCGAAATACTGGGAATGTTCTTTAAATTCTCGAAAATTTTTTATTCAATTCATGAGCATTTTTTTGGAATGCATACGCATTTTTTAGTTCCTTGTCAGTTTTTAATTCAATAAATAATAAAAATTTCTAATTATTTACAAGTATTTCAATCAACTTTCGATGATCTAGAAATATTTTACGTAAATTTGTGAAATATTTAAAAATTTCAGAACACGCTGATTTTTAAAATAATTGTTGAAAACATCGATGATTTCCAGATAATGTAGTCAAATAAAATTTTCAAAAATTTCATACGAATCCAAATTTCTCCGAACATTTAGTGAGTTTCGAAAATTTTTGAAAAATCAACACACACACAAATTGTAAAAATGTTAATTCAATTAGTCGATTAGATACACGAATTTCGAACATTTTTGAAACATTCCAAAATCGCCCCTTTACAAAATTTCATTGAAATTTGAAAGGTTGTCTAAAATTTTCGAAAATTTTTCAGGACCCCAGAAAAATCCATGACGATTTTCAGTATTTTATACAATTTTCGGGCATTAGTAATTATTTCATGCACGCCGAATTTCACATAAACTTCTACCATAACTTCAAAATTTTCGAAATTCTCACCCTGTTTTTCTTATTCGATATATAATATTCATAATTATCATTATTATTCCAGTATTTTCGGAATCACCTTATATTTTTGATAAATGTACGCTCCTAACTGTCGGCAGAGATACGAAAGCGACAAGCTATAGATGTTGGTACCATCCACGTGTCTTCTCGCCTCTCGCATAATAGCTTCCACGTAAACTTCGGGCTCCAAAATCGAGAGATACGGGTGCGTGTCGGCTATTTTCGTGTGCACGTTGAAACACTCACGTTCTTTCAGTATGTTCAAATTCCTTTTGAAAATTCGCAACGCAGTTTCTCTCCAGTGAACTTCCAGTTGCGCTAATTTTGCCCTCTGAAGAAACATACCAAATTCCATCGAGTTTCATATTTTTTTCAATTTTCTCAAAAGTGTCGTAAATAAAATTACGGAAGTGGCAAAAAAAGAAAGAAATTTCACGAAGCCAAGATAAAATCTTGACTATTTTTAATTCACAGGACACATCGCCAAATACAAAAAAATAATATTTTTCGAAATTCAAAATAATACGAAAATTCCATCTATTGATCATTTGCACGTGCAAGATGTTTTTGCAATAGTCAAAAATACTGTAATACTGTTTTGTTTTTATTTCAAAATCGAAGAGTTGATGAAAATTTTTTGATTCTGATTTTTTTAGATTTTCATTTTTAGAAATATAATTTTTCCAATTTTTTGAACAACGATTTGTAAACTGCAAAAATGGAAATGTTTGATTCTATAGTTTTGGAACGTCCAAAATTTTCAATTTCAAAATTAGTATTTTTAAATCGTGAAATATTAAAATGTCAAAATTTTAAGCTTTTCATAGATTCTCCCGAAGTTTGAAGAAGATTGATTGTTTTTGTAAGTAAAATGATTAGAAATGTAGTAGTGAAGAAAATTTGGGCTTTGAAATCTTAGAGATTTGATATTTCGAATTTTTAAGTTTGTGTAAAATTATACGTGAATTCAGAAAATTAGAAATTTCGAAATTGCAATTTTCGACAAAACTGTAAAAATTTTGAATAGTCCGAAACTTCCAAAAATCATGGAATTTTTAAAAATTCAGAGTTCGGAATTGTTTATAATTCTAGAAATTTTGTTAATTTTCACATGTTCAAGTAATTCGAAAAAACCGAAAATTTTGGAAATTTTGTAGATTACGAAAGTCTCGAAAAATTTCTAGAATTCTAAGAATCGCAAATATTACGAAACTTACAGAAATTCCATAAATTCCAAATATGTCAAAAATTATAAAATTTTCAAAAATCCAAAAAATGTTGACCATTTTTAGAATTTCAAACATTTCGTATACATTCGAAGGTTTGAGTGTTCCAAAAAATCCGAAAATTTACAAAAATTGTGGAAGTTTCGAAAATGTACAAATTTAAAAATTACAAGAATATTACACATTTCAGAAATTTCGAAAATCACGTCAACTTCTAAAATTCCAAGAATCGCAAAAATTACGTAAATTTCATAAATCCCATGAATTTCGAAAATTAAGAAACATTTTTTTCGAAAACCCCTCCCGAAAATTTTTTTCTGCGCCCACCCCTGGAAAACAAGAATATTCAACTTCGAACATTTTTATGTTCCCAAAATTATGTACACTGCAATTTTGAAATATCAAATTTTTAAAACTGCAGAACTGAAATGTTGATTTTCGGAATTCGAAAATCTGACCGACAGTGTTATGAATAATTTCTTACGCAGTCCTTAGTATACGCGTCAACTTTCACAGTGGCGTCAACACTTTGAACCTCGATCGTGCCAGAAATTTCGTTTTCCAATTGGACCTTTATCGACTCTTTCAGTTCCTCCTGAGAAACCACTCCCTCAGCGGGACTGATTCTCGGATTTTTCGTGCACGAGATATCTTTCAACAATGGATTTGAATAGTGCAACGTCGACTCCGTGTAAATCGGCTCGAAATTCGGCTGCAAAATCCTAATTGCCTTCAATACTTGTTCCTGTTGATCGCTTACGAAAATCGACTTGTCCATAACTTGATTCAACGTTATTTTTTGTTTCAACATTTCCTTCTGAACATACTCTAAATTCCCTGAAAAAAAATTCAAGTTAGTGACTCAGTTCTCAATTTTGTTATTTTCTAAGTTTAAACCAACGAATCATTTTGATTCCAAATCTGAATGCACGAATTTGAATTTTAAAATGTTAAAAGACCAAGAAAAATCCGAAATCGATATAATTTTGTCGACGAAAAATGTCAATTTAACAAAACAATTTTTCAAAAGTAGCCCCTAGGGATTGTAGTTTTTATAAAAACAGGCAACATTTTTATAGAATCAGTGAATTATTTAAGAAAATTCGTTTTTTTATACGGTTGATTTTATAAAAGTTATATAAAATTTTCTATAAAGTTTTTACAACGTGGTTTTATTAAAACTTTTAGAAAAATTTTTCTTTATAAAATCTGTCAAAATTTTCATACAGTCCATCTGTTTTATCATGAAAACAATTGACAGCCTTCAAATTTTCTTAAAAAACCTTCATTTTTATAAAAGCTTCGCGATTTATATGAAAATTTTCAGATTTTAATTAAAAAAAAAAAATCCCCAAATTTTTGGAAATTTTGGAAGTGTTGAGATTTTTTGGCAAAACATTTAGATTTTCAAAGGATATTTCGCATTTGCTCACGATCTTGCGATAATTATGTAATTATTTTTGGAAGACTTGGGTGATATTGGGAATTGTTTAGAAATTGTAGGTGTTTTTGCACTTTTGCGAAAGATTTTCAAGTATTTCTGAATATGTAATAAATAAATAGATAATAATATGTATAAATATATATTAAATATATAAAATAATTTACTTTGTACGAAAATTTTGAGTAATTCACAATCTTTTGACGATCATGTCAAATCGTCAAAAAAAACGATCATAATCTCTCATATTAATATGTGATACGTTTTTATTACACAAGGGAATAGAAAATCATGTCCGTAACGTTTTTTTAGCAATTATAAAACGCAAAAACATGATTTTCTAGGATTTGAAAATTCTTCAACTCAAATTGAAAATAAGCCTCCAAATTGACATAGATTTGAGGACAAGAAAGTTGACTATCGGATTTCTGATGCAAAGGT